>CAUYON010091415.1:0-21299 GCA_963573935.1 Arctocebus calabarensis
AAAAAAAAAAAAAAAAAAAGAAGTAGTCTCATGTAAGGTAAGGTGACATCCCATCACCTTGCTCATATTCTATGGATCAGAATAAAATCACAGGTCCCACTTATACCCAAAGGGGATGGTTATCAGAGGCGTGAGCACCAAGAGTCAGGGATCACATTAAAGAGATGTCCACTACACTCCACCCTCTGACCCCCAATCATTCATCCCTCCCACAGACAAAATATATCCACCACCTTCCAAAGTGCCCCAAAGTCTCATCCTATTACAGCACCAGCTCAAAGAACAGAATCTCACCATTTGGGTCAGGACCAAGTGGTTTATCTGCCCATGCAACCCATCAATGCATGAACAATAACTGGTTATTGTTTTAAGCCACTGAATTTTGGGGGGGTAGTGGGAGGAGACAGAGTCTCACTCAGGACAGAGTCCTGGGGGTGAGTGCCATGGGGTCCTTGCTCACAGTAACCTTAAACTCTTTGGGCTCAAGGGATCCTCTTGCCTCAGCCTCCCAGGTAGTTGGCACTACAGGTGCCCACCACAATTCCCAGCTATTTTTTAGAGACAGGGTCTCACACTTGCTCAGGCTGGTCTCCAACTCCTGAGCTCAAGCAATCTGCCTGCCTTAGCCTCCCAGAGTGCCAGGACTACAGGTGTTAGCCACCATGTCTGGCCCGAAGCCACTGAAGTTTAAAGTGATACACCCCTTTTGGTAATTCCCAGAATACTTTGTGCACTTTATTTTACTTATTAACATTGGTTTTTGAAGCCCTGATAAAATACGGATTTCCGACCCATCTCCTAATAACTTCTGTTGCAGTCTGCCTGGTGTGCAGCCCAAGAATCTTCATTTTACTAAGCATTCCCTTTTACCCAAATGATTGTAATGCATGTGGAAAGCTAATGCTCTCTATAAAACACTGGGCTGAGGCAGCGCTGTCCAGCTGAACTTCCTGCAAAGGCGGAAACTTTCTGCGCTGTTCCGTGCAGTAGCCACACTAAACGTTCATGGCTCCTGACCACGTGAAATGGGCTGATGGAGCTGAGAAACTGAATTTTTAATTCTCTCTAATTTTACTTAATCAAAATTTGCATTGCCATGTGGGGCTGATGATTTTGGACAGCACAAGTCTCACGGGCACTTTTTCCATTAGTAAAATTCTGGGCAGTGAACACCTAGTTAAGGACACTTTGACTATTTATAGACCTTTGTGGGCTTGATTCTTCATTACTCCATACAGTTAAGTCAGTTTGTAGATATATATTTGGAGGCAGATATATAGACACACTTTTTTTCTTACCAGTAATTATCATTTAGTTCCATTGCATCAAAGAATCTCTTGTTCAATATTTACCACCCCCCAGAATACTAGCCAGATCCAGCCCTTAGCATATAAAAACAGTCAGCTAAGGCAGGATACAGATGTCTTGGAAAAAAAAAAATCCCTTCAAAGAAAAAAGCTTTCTTTACCTAGTGTGTGCTTTCACTATTTCCTCTACATGACTGTATCACGGACCCCAGCTGCCCAGAGCCACTGAGGTTAGAGAAAGAAAAGGCAACATGTTCAAGGGTCAGGAGAACCTTTTACTGTGTTGAGCAAGGCCCTCTCAATGTGGGGCCTCAGTCCCATCTGTAAAGTGGAAGAGCCTGAGCTAAATAAGCTCAGGGACACTTTGAGGCTGAAAAGTCTTATTTAAAATAACACAATCTCTCAAAGAACTCAAATTAGACCTCCCATTTGACCCCACAATCCCATTACTAGGCATCTACCCATAAGAAAAAAATCACTTTATCATAAGGACATTTGTGCTAGATTGTTTATCGCAGCTCAATTCACAATCACCAAGATGTGGAAACAACCTAAGTGCCCATCAACCCATGAATGGATTAATAAACCGTGGTATATGTATACCATGGAATACTATTCAGCCTTAAACAAGATGAAGACTTTATATCTTTCATATTAGCCTGGATGGAGTTGAAACACAGTCTTCTTAGTAAAGTATCAAGAATGGAAAAACAAGTATCCAATGTACTCAATAAGTAGTATGAAGCCAGGAGATGAACTAATACATGCCCACATAAGAGAAAAACTCAATTCTGTTCAAGTTGGAGAGAGAAGAGAGGGAACTGAATGTACTTCCATCTAATGGGCATAAGGAAAGGGTATATGGCACACCTCCTGGGTGCAGGGTACAACTACAACAGGGAATTTACCTAACAAATGTAAACATTGTGACCTAATTTTCTGTACCCTCATACTAAGTGAATTAAAGGAGAAAAAAGTATTTCACACACAAAAAATAAATAAATAAAGTAACATAATTTTTCTATATGTATTGAGATGGCCATGATATATTTAAGTATTTTTGTTAAGTGAATAAAGTGAGTTTCTCATTTGAGGAAAATATACCCATACATAATTACATGTTAATTATGTATTATATAATATGTGGTACATATACACACACTAAATGATACTATGGAAAGATATACACATATGGAAAAGGTCTGGTAACAACCTCTGGGTCAGACTGACCAATATCTATTTGTCTTGACAGCCTAGGACCCCACCTGTGGGCCACCAGACCTGGTTGCCACTCTCCATCTCCAGCATAATAGTTGACTCTATTCCCGTAGAGTGAAGAACATGTGACCCAGGCCTGACCAATAGAACAACAGCATCCCCTGAGCTGGTCAGGTTGGTCACATGACCCAAACTAGCCAATCAGTCGGTCCTGGGCCTTGCCTAGAACACTGAACAAAGAGCTCTCCTTCCCCTGGGAAGAGTTAAATCTGAAGGTGCCTGGGGCTGTCTAACAAGGGGCTACCTAAAAAACACCCGATGCAGAAGAAGTACAGCTGAGCAGTGAAAACTCCAAAAGATGGTTCTGGAGCCCTGGACCCAGCAGCTGTGTGAAGGTAGCTCTACCCTAGACTCTTCAGCCTCATAAGTCAACAGTTTCCTTTTCACATGGGAACCCCACAGAGCTGGCAGTCACTTGCAAACTTAGTTAATACGTAGGCAGAAATGGCCCTGCAGAGTAAGACAGCCACCATTGTTTATTTCAGAGGCTTCTCTTTTGGTTGACTTTTTTAATAATAAACGTGAATTTACCTTTTAAACATGCTTTGATGTCCTTGATCTTGATAAGAAACATAATTCACCTGTGTCAAGCTCATTCTTTAGACCAAATGCTGGACTGGGCACTTTCCATACATTTTCTCATTGAATACTCACCCTCTTCCTCTGAGGTAGGAACTGTTTTGTGGCCATTTTGTACATGGGAAGACTGAGGCTGGAAAAGACCAAGCAATTGATTGAGGTCACACAGGGGAGACTAGGCAGAGACCCTAATGTGTCAGGCTTCAAAGACTCAGTTTTATGGCTTCTTTATTCAATGTTAGGTGGCTAGAACATTTGACCAGAGAACTCTTTAAAAAGATCCATCTAGGGCGGCGCCTGTGGCTCAGCGAATAGGCGCCGGACCCATGTACCAAAGGTGACGAGTTCAAACCTGGCCTCGGCTGAACTGCAAAACAAAAAAATAACTGGGCGTTGTGGCGGACGCCTGTAGTCCCAGCTACCCGGGAGGCTGAGGCAAGAGAATCTCCTAAGCCTGGGAGTTGGAGGTTGCTGTGAGCTGTGTGATGCCATGGCACTCTACTGAGGGCAATAACGTGAGACTCAGTTTCTATAAAAAAAAAAAAATTAAAAAAAAAATCCATCTAGTCCCCTAGAATACAAGCCCCCCTAAGGGCAAGTGTGGCTTGATTACCTTGTTCACTACTAAACATTCAGCACCCACTGCAGAGCCTGGAACCAATGGGCTCTCTAAGCATTTGTTGAAAAAGCAAATGAATGAATGAATAAGATATGAAATTTGAGACTTGAGGAGGCCAAGGTATAGGAAAAGCTCAGGGAAACACCCATTTCTGACCAACATCTAAAGCATTCCTTCCAACTTCGTCGGGGCTGTATCCTAACAGCTCAGACATGCTTTCCCGTTGAAAACATTCATTTAATTAGCAGGCATTTTCCAAAGCGGATGTGCCTTTCTCAATCACTGTGTCTGCCATGAACATTTGCTGAGAAGGTTCTCCCTTCCCCCAAACATCAAAGCACATTCACCAACAGACCTTTCTCCCCCAATTACTTCCATTGGGGAAGGACAGACATGGACGAGAAATCGGTCACAACAGGCAAGATGTTTTCCGTTTGTACAAAAAAAAAAAAAGATACTTGTGGTGAAAGGTACTCTTCCGAAGAGAAAAAAAAAAATCTGTGTCTTTAAAAATGTTCCTTTTGCCAAGATAGGCTGCTCACCATGAATGCCAAGAATCATTTTTCACTGAGATCTGATTTCCCCTCCCAACAACAGAACCAAAAACCAATATATAAGAAGATAACCATTTCATTAGGTTTGTTTTATTTCTTCCTGATTTTTGCAGCTACTAGGGTGGCTGTTCTGGTCCTTGCATTCTGCTTTGGTTGAACCACTAGAACTCTGTACCATTTTCACTCTTGAGTCCTGGCATCCTGCCTGAGGTAGCAGTAGCTGTGGGTGGAGATGGCATCAATATTTTGGAAAGATGATCCTCCAAATCCACTGAGCCATAGCTGGAGTTGGCTGAGTCAAGCCCTTGCCCTAAATCCTTCCATAGCTCCCCATTGCCATTTGGATAAGGAACAGTGATCTTAGCATTGCTTGCAGAGCCCCTACCTACTCCCCGACTCTGGCTCTCCTGAGCTCCAGCAAAAGAATCTTTTTGCTGTTTCCAGCAAATTGCTCCCCAAGGTCATCACCAGACCCTTTGCATGCGCTCATCTTTCTTGCCCAAAACCTCTTTTTTTCCTTCATTGTCTTCACGTGGTTATTCTATCCAGAATTGGGTCTTGGTGCAAATGTCACCTGCTCCCAGAAGCCGACCCCCACCCCACTCCTTCCTTCTGGAAGAGGTGAATTCAGTGCCCTTTCTGCACGGTTACAACTTCCCTTTCACCTCAACGCGGATGGCACTATGATAAATGCCCATTTACTGCCACCAGACCACGTCCCTTACAGGCTGAGTCTCTGAGTCTGACACAAAGTGGCTTATCAGTGAATAGTTACTGAGCGAACAGGATAAACATACCTACAAATGAGAGGTAAGGTGAAGGAGAAAGCATAGCGTCCAGGGAGAAAAAAGTTGAACGTTCCTCCTCCAAATGGTTGTCTCGCTGAATGTGATCGTGAAGGCAGTCATTCTCCAACCCTTACTCCCAACCCCAGGGTGCACAGAAGAATGACTCTCCCCTACTATTGTCCCAACAAGGAAATTAACTTGTTCCTACAAAGTAATTCCAGCCAAACAGGTCTGTTCATAACTCCCCAAGCAAGCTCACTTTGCCCCAGAGCCTTAACCAGCAAATGTGGCTTCCAAGACAAGCCACTTGGACTGAACCTTCAAAGTCGCAGAGGCGACTGGGATGAGGAGAGAAGGCAGAGAAGATGGGGAGATAGAAATTCCTGGACAGGAGGGTGTTCTGAGTTTGGCGTTGGTCTCCAGTTGTTTTCCCGTCCAGCAGTTGCCAGAGAGCTGGGGCTGAGTAACACAGTGACAATTGAGCAGAAGTGGGGAAGAGCCTGAAGATCTGAAGGAGTCTCTTCCCTCTAAATTTCAAGCCTCAGGGAAACCTCTGGTTCACCTTTTGGCTTTCTCTGTCCCACATGGCATTTTCTCAGGTAAGCAGGCTTTGATATTCTCCCGTTCTGTGAGCACTGCTGTGCAAAGGTCACTTGGAGGCAGGAGCTGTTGGCTCCTCGCAGCCTTCACCTAAATGGCATCTCCTTAGGACAGTAAGTCCACACTGCCAGTTCTCGGTAGTTTAAACCTCTCTCTTCTTTGAAAAGTTTCTCTAGGAAAATTCAAGGGGACTTCTGGGTCAGTGGATTTTCCTCTTCTTGCCTCAAAATAGATAGTTGAAAACTATACTTAAATATTCTAGTCTGAAGCTCTCTCTCCAGGTGCCTGAATGCTAGCTTTGCATATTTCTGGCTGTGTGATCTTGGCCTAATGCCCTAACCTCTCTGAGATGTGATTTCTTTATCTATAAAGTGGAAGAATAGCCCCTCTCTCATGAATTGTGATGAAGATTAAGTAAAATTATATTCATAAACCATGAGCATGGTTTCTGTTTCTACAAAGAACCTATGATCACAGCAATTATTTTTCCTGTGTTGGAATGAATTCATTTTTTGAGTAAGGGCTTGGAGCAGACCATCAGCTTTTCTAACTCTGACTTTGTACTCTAAAACAGTATAGGAAATAAACAAAAATAGGCTTTACTGTCTAGTATAAATTTAGAGCTGCAGAAAATGCAAAAGAGACAAAGAACTGGTTTACATTGAATCCAGGATGTATCATGAAGTTTTGTTGCTTCTGTTGTTAATACATTCCTGATAGCCACTTGTTTCCGGGTTATTTGCCTCTTTGGCTCTGATTGGCCAGGTTCCAGTACACTGAGGTTTTTACTGCACTTGGAAGCTATGTTATGAAGACCTTGAAGCCTCCACAAAAATGAAAACTTCCTTTTCTTCCCCTTTCCCCCCAGATTGTGTTGGCCAAATACCCTCCAGATTTGAAGGACTATGCAGATGTTCTATAGCAATGATTCCAGAATCATCTCTTGCCCCAGAAAGCTTAGCATTTTAGCATCTAAGCTAGAATTCCCTCCCTTGCCTCTCATGGTGAGAAGTGGTCAAGAAAAATCTTTTTGCTTGTTTAAGCATCTCCAGTTTTGATTCAGATAATTTGACTCTGTATTTATGATATAGCTCACATTCGCCTTCAGCCAGTATTCTCATTATTCAACCATTATATTTGTTTGTCAGTTGCCTTGCCCATTTCTCACAGTGTCACGCACACATGCACAAATGCACAAACACACCACCAACACGTGATCATCTCCATCTCTCCTTCCACCACAGGCATTCCCATTGTTATACTTTATCCCCAACAGAAATTCCACTTTAAAAGTTTGAGGAAGCCCAAAATGTCTTTCCTTGCCAGCGGGCATGTAACAGTTGTAAGGACACCACTAAGCAAAGAACCCATTTCTTTCCTGAAGGCCTGGAAGAACGCGGGTGATCCTAGGGTGTCACAGTCTTTGTGCTGCCCAGTGAGGTGGCCAAAATACACCCACACCAAGGTAAATGGTTCCTTTCTAGCTCTCGCAAGGTTCTTAAAAGCTAGCTAGCCTAATGGCCATAAAATACAGCACCTTAACTTGATTAATTTCTTCTTTCTCTACATTTCTTGATGGTCTTGTGGACTATCCAAACTTAGCCCCCAAATGCCCATCCATAGCTAGTCTCAAAGACAACAATTGGGCCCAAGGGTAGTAATCAGGGGCTAGAGTGCCATCTGCTGGCCACTTTTAGAAGACCTCTTCCCGCTTCTCAGCCCACAACCACTGAAGGGTTCTCGCGTTTCAAAGCTTCCAAAAGAATTTAATGATACAGCTTCGGGCATAAAAATGCATGCTTTTTACCATATTAATATCTCATTATTCCATTATTGGGAATATCCATTTAAAAATAAAGCCCACTTCTTTCTCCTTTTTTACTTTTGTTTCTTTTTTTTAGGTATTTTAAGGAAGATGGGAAATCTAGGAGGAATGGACTCTGCTTATAATTGCTTTTCTTACTGTCTTTCTTCTTATTATGACTATTATCGTTATTACGGTGTTATAGTAATAAATAATAATAAACTCTTTGAAACTATAGTTTTACACACTCCTAACCAGGACCCCTAAATCAGCATATCACAGTTCGCGAAAGGATTTATGATCCTCGGCAAGTTTACGAGACCGTAACACAACAAAGGCAAAATAATTAATAGAAGAAAAATCAAACTGAAATGAACAAGTTCATTTCCAAAGGAGCAAGAATTCAGCTCATGCAGGTATATTTTATGAGTAGGCTGATTTGGGTTTCACCTGAAAAATACACATTTTCTATTTAAGATCAAACAGTCTCATTTCTTTTTTCTAGCCTATTGTGATTTTGCAGTCCATTAAAAGCCAGAAGAAACGCTGGGAGTTCTCCTTTTTTAAATAATTTTGCCTCTTCTTAGAGAGAAAACAGAAAACCCCTGCCTCGATGTCCTTCTTTGGAGTTTATTTTGCCAGAATTTTTTCAGGTTTCAAATCAGATAGAAAATTTGTCAAAATTGATAAAGGAAAGAGGGATGCTTTTCTTTAAAACAACAGATGACATGTTTTTATTTGTGATATTCCTTAGAAGTGTGTCAATAACATAGAAAAAAATCAAACATCCTCTTTCCAATGCACTATATGGAAATTTTCCTAAATTATCATTCACATAAAATTAGACAGATCTATGGAAAATAATACTAATTATGTATATACAGATGCGTGTTTTGATCTGCCAAGCTCAGAAGTATCCATCCTGAAGAAGGCATGTTCTCTGGTGGGATACGTATAAACTTTCTACACCAAACAAATCTTTGGGATTCTAATAAATTCTTTTGTTTACACTTTGCTCTCAGACTTTCAGAGGCTCCTATAAGCTCCAGATCTTTCTGCAAGGCGAGGATTTGGTTAATATTTCCTAGTATTTTCAGCCTCTTCATTGATTTCCTTCCTTTCCAGTATTTTTAGTTCCTGAGATAAAACTTCATTTATAATAAAGTCAAAATCCCTGGAAAACATTCCGTCAATGAAATATCCAGCCCTGCTGTTCATTATTGTATTGAATGAATGTTTTCTCCTTGGGACTTGACAGCCCAGCCCTGATTATTTAAAGGTAGAAACAAAACTAGAATGTTTACAATGTTTAAAACTCTTCTTTTAAATGTTTGTCATAAAAATAGCTTTTCCCAAAGGCACACATTTGCTGGGACCAAATCATGTACTTCTTTGGGAACAAGGGTATGTCAGCACCAGATTTAATTTTGGCAAATCCTAATTAAATGTATCTCTCAGCCTCTCTTTTTTTTATCATCCCAGATCATCATCATGGTCCCTAGTCCAAAATGTTGAAATTTTGAGAGATGATGGAAAACATTTTTAATGGAAACTAGTCATAAAAAAATAAGAAATTCTATTTTTTAAGAGGGTCCTTTCATTATTTCCCCCTCAGAAATTTGGGGAGGTTTTTGCCATCATCATGCATTCAAGATACCAGCTGCTAATTTCAACACAATTTTCTGCTCTGTTGGGAAAGGATTTTTTTGTTTGGCTTGAGCAGGGTTAGGATTGAGAGAGGGCATGAGCGCACGCAGAAAGATACAGAGCACACAAATAGTTTTGCTTTGAAGTTCCTACATAATTACTGTTAAGATCCACCCAAATGTACTGTGAAACAGCTCTTTTTGCTCAAATCTGATGAATGAAAAGGCAAGCAACATCCGGGAAGACTTTTTGAAAGACTGGATCAAATTAAGAACAAGAACAAATGCAACCAAGGTTAGATTGAAAGATGCGGGTTTTGTTGTTGTTTATTTGTAGGGAGGCATTAGAAATGAGAAGGAAAAAGAGAGGGGAAGAAAAGCAAGAAGGGGGGACTGGGGAAGAAGGGGAAATGAAAAGTAAGACAACTTTGATGAGAGGGGAAGAAACAGAGAAAGAAGAAGGGAGGGAGGAAGAAAAGGAAGGAAGAGGGAAGAAACATTTACAGAGATGTGATTAGGAAATGTGGTTTGTGCGTTTTTCTATTCAAAAAGCCCTGTGTCCTTGGAGCAGAAATTAAACGTTATGTATGGTACACAGAAAGAAAAGGGGAAAAAGAGTTGGTTTTCCTTTTTCATTTCCTTTGTTGGAGTACCGGTGTGGAACATCTGAAGGGAAAATGATTGCAAAGTTGGAGTATTTTTCGTCTTTCAGCAATGATCAAACTCGCAGCCGCTTTCAGCGAACGTTCTTAAGGCCACACTGCCCCCTGGAGTTTCCCCTGCAAAGGACCCTGACGTCGCCCTTTCACTTGGCTTCCCTATTCGACTTGCTTTTCTTACAAAGTGGGGAGAAGGGGATAGGACATTTTTTAAACAATCTCAGAACCTTTTGAAGAGCTGCCACAGGCCAGGGGAAAGGAGGATTTTGAGAAATAACTTCCGATCTATTTCAGATAGTTAGGAGAAGGGGGACGAAGGCGAATAAAACCTTTCTCTTCCATTTTTTTTTCTTCCCCTCTCCCCCCCTTAATCCTATTTTAGTTGAGGTCTGACCTTGGAAATTTCCAAAAGACTTTAATCTCCTGTACTCCAAATTGCTAAAGGAGCTGAAAGAAAGAGTGTGTGCTTGCGGGTGACGGTGGTTTAAAATTGTTTATTTATGAATGGTTTAGACTTTCCTGATAGTAAGAATGTTAACTAGTTCGCTAGGCACGCTCTGTAAATTTAAACCTTTTTTCAGAAAAAAAAAAAAATGTATTTCCTTTTTTGCCCCCTTCAGATAAAATACATTCAGTCATTAAAACTCAAATGAGAAAAATGATCTTAAACCTCCTGCCTCTGGGTAGATCTGACACAACTCGAACGTTAATATTCTTCCATGGCTTGGAAATGCCGTTTGGCGTTGTCTGTAACTACATTACTCTTATTCAACCCCCCTCCTCCCTCCAACTCTTCCAGAGAAAACAAATTACCTTCATCTTGAAAGAAAGGATGAAGGAGGGGGCGAAAAGGGACTAGAGAAAGAACCACTTCCATAAATATCTTAGAGATATAAAACAAACCCAAGCTCTGAGCACATCACCGGTCTCAAATTTGGGGAGGGGCAAAGTCATTGAAATCATTATGTATTTCATTTTTTTAGATGAAAGGCTCTCATTTTGCATTGCCATGTAGAGTTCTGATGTAATTTGAAGTGTCGTTTCGGAGGGGTTTTGGTGATTAAGTCTTTTTCATTTCTCTCATTAAAGAGCCGATTTTCCTGATCTGGGTTTATAACTTCGTTCCAATCTGAAATTTCAACCGCCCTCCTTCCTCCCCCCACCCAAGGTCCATATTTATGGCTGATTTTGAAAGAATAACAAATCCAGTTGTAAACTTATTTTTTTAACTGCTTTTGATTTTATTGAGCTACGAAACGCAGAAACCGCTTTGCTGTCATTCTTAAAAGTCCATTTTAAATCATGAGATATGTCAAGGCATAATTACTCATATTTAAAACGTTCTGTAATTATAGGAAGAAAGAATAGAAAAATGGCTTTTTTAGGAACAAAAGAGTATTGGGAGCAATTGACTCTTGAGAAATGTCTGTCTTTTATAAAGTTCATAATTTCCCAATAAATTCTTTTAAGTCAATAAACATTTAAAAGATGAAAACCTCAAAAGTCCCCCCTCATCTGCCACCATGCACCTTTCCACACAGAGAAAAAGGAAGAAAAAAAAAAACTAAAGTCTTTCCAAAAAGTACATTTTTTAAAGACCTCAGAGACGGAAATATTTCTCAGGAAATGTCAAACACAAACGTCCACATAATATCTACGTGAAATAATAA
Organism: Arctocebus calabarensis; assembly: GCA_963573935.1. NCBI lineage: Eukaryota > Metazoa > Chordata > Mammalia > Primates > Lorisidae > Arctocebus > Arctocebus calabarensis. The sequence goes on from CAUYON010091415.1 coordinate 11,505, forward strand.
ATCAAAATCAGATTTTTTTTTCCCTTCTGAACAAACACAATGAACGGGTTTAGAACATTGTTTGGGGCTTTTTTTTTTTTTTTCTTTAGCTCTCAACAAAAAAATAACCAATTATAGATGATGCTCTATTGGGAAAGATAACGAGTGTTTTCTTGTAACTTGGTGGGAAAAAGTATTTTTTGTTCTTTGTAAAGGAAATTAGATATATATTTGGAGAAAAAGAATATAACGTTTCACTGCGATCCAACAAAAACCCAGGAAATTCAAAGTTCCAACTGATGCTCGACTGGAAATTCACACCATTGTGTCCCTTCACTGACAGCAGCTTTGGGAGCCCAGAATGTCTGGGCGAACCTCGAATTTCCTAACTTCCAGCCTCTCACGGTCTAAATACCAAATTGTTATTTCAACATTAGCCGGCCTAGATCGGTTGCTTTTTTTTTTCTTTCTTTTGCTTTCCCTGGAATAGTTTATATCTTTGCTGCTTCTTGCTACATGTCACTTGAAAAGTGTATATTGCATGTTAACCCCAGTGACTGATGGGCCATGCAGAGAAATTAAATTCCTTTTCCAGTGAGAAGAGTATTTAATAAGATACAAAAAGAATCACAGAATCATGGGATTTTCAAGCTGAGAGAAACGGAAGGTAGAGTGTCAGAAAGGAGAACACAAATAATCGAATGGAAAGGTGAAGAACTGGGGTTCAGGGGATACCCCAGATTTGTCAATGGAGTTATTTCAGTGTGCGCCTAGAAATAGCATTAATTGTCAGAGAGTCTTTGTGAGCATTCAGTTACAAAATAAAATTGTAAGACCCAACACACTGTCAGGGGTCTTTTCTAAGTACTTAAAGAACCTAGTTGCACACTATTTGTGGATTTGAGATCATTAATTTACTCCTGGATTGTTAATTATGACAAAATAATGAGAAACTGAGCTTGTAGGTTTTATGGACTCCGCTTCTGTCCAGAGTGATTGTTGGTACTTTCAGGGACTAAAAGCTTAAACTTTAACTACATTTGGGCACCAGAGCGAAAGTAGGAGCTGTGAGTAAATGCTTTCAGCAGGTAAGTAGTTAGTTATTAGAATGGGCTTTGAAGCCCTCTCTCCACGTATTTCTGCATATTTTAAGGGTCCAGGCAAAAAACAACTTTTTTTTTAATGCACCTAATTTGGATTTCATTGAACCTTCTGCCTGCACTGATGTTAGGATATTTGGGGAATTGAATTCCCAACCCTTCTTTATGAAAGAAAAGAAACTCTTTCTTGAGGAGATTTAGAAAGGAGAAGAAAAATCCTTTTAAAAAGGCTTAGGGGTGAGAGGGGTAGAAGGCCTGGTGGTGAAGGAAGCTTTATTTTCTAAAGCTCAAATTCCAAAGAAGAAGGACGGTCTACGTAAGAGCTGAAACTAATTTACCTGAAGCCCTTTGTCACTGCCTGACCCTTGACTATTAAATGATTCTTTTCACTAGCCAATAAAACCAAATCAAAAGCATGTTTTGGATGGAAGGGTGGTGTCAGGCAAGCCCCTCTGACCCCCGAAATGAAAAGCCAACTTTCTATGCTGTGTTTGTTTTGGTTCCCTCCTAAGAGGATTTTCAGAGAAGGAGCAGGGGTCTGGGCCCACCCTCCTTGGCTCCACTCCTGTGGGGAAATCCGGGGACTGTTTTGCTCCTATCCACAGAGCTAACCCACCCCTTCAGTGTTGCCCAGAAGAGAAAGAGAAAGTGCCTAACACCACGAAGCCAGGTGACAAACCAGAGATGTTTTGTCTTTGTTTCCCTCCCAAAGGCTGTTTTAAGAACCCTGTCAATGCAAAGGGTTGGGGAGCTGTTTGTCACTTTTCAGAAAACAGTTCAGATCTCTGTGCCTCCCTTGAAAATGGCAGCAACGTTCACTGCCTTCTATCCGGGAAGACGTCAGAGGAGTTGTTTGCAAAAGATTTGAGAGTCCTTAAAAACAAGTAGTTATAATAAAATAGAGAGATTAAAAAAAAAATTGTGACGGCTTGCTTCGTTCTGTTCTTGATATCGTGTTGGTCTGAAGACATAAGAGAATTGCATAATAGTGCCTAATAATTACCACTAATAAGTAAAAGTACTTAACACAGCATAGGCCTTTCGATACTAAATATTTAACCTTACCTAAAGGTATTAGCCTTTTGTATTCGCTCTTCCTACCTTTAAATGGGAAAGTTTTCTTTGCCGTATTTAACAAGTAGAGGAAGAAATGAAGATAAGTCTCCTCGATAATCGCTGTCTCAGGATTTTCTGTATTTGAGCAAGATTTTGAAACCTTATTTCAAGTCTCTTTTCCAGACAATGAAATGCACCCGATTGAAAAATGGATGAACTAAAGCTTTTCTCTGCTCTCCTGTCCAAATTGGATTGGATACTCAATTTGACTGAGTGCTTAGAAATTAGTCAATAAGGCAACTAATTAATAATTTGCCTCGGGGTAAAAAGTCAATTTCTCAGCTGCACAGAGATGCAAGTTGGGGGACTTCTCACGGCACCTCAATACATGATTCCACCATATTCCATTAAAAATCTGCAGGCTGAGTTACAAAGGGACTTCTGGGTTCAGTTCACTTTATATGAGGCCTTTTCTTTCTAATATAGTGGAGGGATATGACTTGCAGAGAAAAAAAGGAGCCAGAGATAGTTAATACAAAATATGTGAATATGCCCAATATGGGAGAATAAATTTATAAAGTATTTTGAATAACACATGGTCTTATTATAATTACGATGTAGCAAGTAGCATCAATGTCCTAGATATTTTGCTAAGGAAGCCCTTTAAAGACATTATCTTATTTAATCCTGTAGTCACACAATGGAGTAGGTACTGTGACCCCCATTTTACTGGTTAGGAAACTAAAGCTCAGAGAATTGAGCCACGTACCAACCACGATCGGACAGTAGTAGAGAAAACAGACAGATTTTGAACCCAGGGATTCCAAACCCTACTTTCTAATTCTTTTCTCCTCTACAAGCATGGGAAAATTAACCATGGGATTTGATGATTCATTTGTTAAGGGATTTTCTTCCTACCTGAAGGAAAACTAATGTCCCAGACTGACCCTAATTTTCTATGTGGCTGTGGACAAGGCCTCAATTTCCCCTGGACAAAATCAGGAAGGTCCTGTGGGGGGGGGACAGGAAAGTCCTCTAACAGTGGCACCATAAAATACCCTTTGTGTTAAACATTCCTGGTTCTATCGAGCAACACATTTTTAAGAACACATCAGGCATTCTGGTTGTGGCAAGACGAGGAGTAAACTTGAAAAGACACTGGGGTTTTTTTTCAAATCTGGAATGAACCTTAATAGATCATTTAGAAAATCTTTATGCTTTCATGGTTAAAACAAAACTAGCCTGGATCTGATTCAGGCTCTGTAGTCTCCTGGCAAAGTGGGAGTTCACTTCTCTGAGCCTCAGTTTCCTCACTTGTAAAAACTGTAATAATAGTATTAATAATATATACATGCTGCATAGAGTTGTAAGGATTAAATGAGACAATGCTTATCCCATGAGCAGCAGAGTGCCTGGCACATAGCAAGTACACAGTTAGTGCCTAATAATTATCTAGACCGAGGATGATGATAACGCGGCGATGAGGAGTGACGAGGAGGAAGATGGTGCTGGTAATGGTAATGATGAGGGTGATGATGGTAATGGTTTTAATACTGAAGGGGATAAGGGTAATGGGGTTAATGGAATCAGGTAACAGATGGGGAAATTGAGGCCCTAAGTCATATGCTAATTACCAACCAAGCCAAGCCTAGAAATCTACTTCCCAATGCTGGCCCGTTGCCTTTTCCACTGCCCCGTGCTAAAAATAAAGGGAGTAGAATTTAGCTGAAGGAAACTGGGAACTGCAGATCGCTGAGAACCGGCAGCTTCAGCCTTTCCTCCACCCCCTGGCTCATTTTACAATGCCAGAGAAATGGCTCTGTCCTCACCAGACCTCAGGCACTGCCTTTTATGGCTGATGCCACCCTCTGATACTTCAGTGAGAAGTAAGGCAAGAAGATGAGCTGGAGAAACCTGCTTTTTAACCTATAAGTAGCTCCCAATAATTCCAGTGCAGCTGGCCCCACATTGCATTTTGAGGAATTCTCCCCAGGGGAATTGATTACTTTCTGGTTTCAGCCCAAGAGGCAAAATAATCTATTGAATTTGTCAATTTCATTTTCCAGATGGGGCTAAGTGGTCCCTCAAGGGGCTTGTGATCAAGCCAGTGAGAAACCAGAGCTGAAGGAATAGAGGAGCAGGAGAGAGGGGAGAACAATCCGGAGATGCTTCACGCCAAGTAGTAGCAGCAGGACCGACCTTTTAAGTCACTACACATTCCCAAAGAGAGCTCTGAGTTTTCCTAACCATGAGGGAGAAACTGGTTTTAAGAGTCAAAGGAGCCACAACATCAGGGGACAGCAGGCCCAAGAGCTCAACACTGACAAGTGGGAACAACAGGCAATTCTGTTTCCCCAAAAGGATCCATGGCAGACGTTGCTATCAGACAGTGGCATTCTCCACCGCGCCCAAAGCAGCCTCACAGTCCTAGAGCTTCAAGCAGCCGTGAGCAATCCATCAGAGGTGACCTAGGGATGAAAACTATTTTCTGCTCGGCATGTAGGTGCAAAACCAGAACATGATTCATTTTATTTTTCCCCAGTAAATGATTCATAAGGTGCCTCCTGAAAAAGTAAGTGACTAGGTCAGGGGAGATATTATCATGTCACATTAAAAAAAAAAAAAAAATAGGTAGCAGCAGCAAGGATTTAGGCTTTTCAGCCTAGTCACATCCCAAACTTCATGAGTGATCTTGCATTCATTCGTTCATTCATTCACTCATCCATTCGTTTGCTCATTCATTCACTCACTCACTCCCTCATTCCTTCTGTCATTCAGTTTTAAATCCAATGAGTATTTACTTATTGCGTGTCAGGCATGACAAAACTAAGCAAGACAGAGCCAGCTCCTGTCTACATGGAGCTTACAGTCTCAGGGCAAAGAAAAAAAACACTAAATTTAACAATTGCACAATTGTTCAAGTGTGATCGTTGCAACAAAGGAGAAGTGCTGGATGCTTTGAGAGCATAGATTAGCAACTTGGCCTAGTTAAGGAGAGGAAGGTTGGGGTAGGAATCAGAGAAAGCTAACCAGAGGAAGGAACATTTGAGCTGAACATTAAGGATGATGTGTTAAAGAAAGGGTTTCCCAGGGGTAAAGGCCTAGAAGTGGTAGAAGCACAGTACACTGCTGAAAGGGAGAAAATGTCAGAGGGACAGGCAGCCGGACAGCTTACAGAGGGATGTGACACGACTCTACAGAGCTGGGCAGGCAACAGTGTCCCATCTCAAACATGAGTTCAAGTGTGAACTTTTCTAGCTAAAAATCCTTCAGTAGCTGTCCTTGGCCCTCACGATAAACTCCAACTTCCTTTATAATGTTCTATTCTGCTCACCTCTCCAGCCTCAGCCCACCCCAGTCTTTGTCACCCTAGACACTCAACCCAAGTTAAATAGTTCAAGTTCTTGAAAGGAAACCCTCAGATGTAAGGTTTGTAGGAACAGAAACTAAGTCTGTTTTGTCTCCAGTTGCACCGCCAGTGTCCAGGGGCCCGGGAACAATGCCGGGCATAGAAGATGAACTCAAAAATTATAAATGGGCGGCACTTATGGCTCAAAGGAGTAGGGTACTGGCCCCATATGCTGGAGGTGGCAGGTTCAAACCCAGCCCCGGCCAAAAATGGCAAAAAAAAAAATTATAAATGTACAAGGGAGTGATTTTTTTTACCCACCCTTGGCACAGGGACTACCCAACACAAAGTATTGTATGTTCAGATATCAAAAGAGAAAAGGGAGGAAGGAAGAAGGGAAGAGATAGATGGAAGAAGGGGAGAAAAAGGAAGGAAGGGAGAAAGGGAGGGACGGAGGGAGGAAGGGAACATTATATATAAGTATTGGGAAGAAATCATCCCGTAAACCAAGGTTTTCAAATCTCTAAGTCCCATACAAAAAGACTCAGTCATCCTAAACTATTTTGAGAACCAAGTGCTCTTTTTTTTTTTTTTTTCTTTTTTAATGGATTCAGACTCACTGGCCTGGAAATGCAGGGACCAGTAGCAAGAAGAAGGAGGCCTGACGCTATGCGAGATGGGTGGGGCCCATTTGGATGCTTCAAGCCAAAAAGCATTTTTGTGGCCTCGTAATTTCTGAAAGCTCTTGGCAAGGCTAACTGGCTCCAGGCTCAGCCTCCTGCAGAAACTCGTCTTCACAGTTCCTCAGTTCAACCTCTTGTAAACAGGTCAAGCTATCTATCTTTTGGGCCTCAGTTTCCTCATCTGTAAAACAAATTCAATTGGATTAGATTGCCTCTGATTTAACCCTAACACTGTGAGCTACTCTTAGGTTCTCTTCTGAGAATCTTTTTCTATCAATCCAAATCAGTTCTAATAATAATAATAATTATTGTGATTATGATATAATAATAGTCATCATTATTACCTAACTACTGCTTATTGAAAAAGCACTTTTTATTTCATTCTCCCAACTATCACAGAAGGAGATCTCTGATGTCTATTTTACACAGGAGGAAATTGAAGGTCAGAGAGGCTAAGTACCTTGCCTAAAGGATCAGGGCTACTAAGGGGAAAAGCCTGAATTTGATCCCAGACATGTCTGAGCCCAAGACTTGCACTTCCCAAACCTTTATCCACAGCTCCAGCAAGTCCTGACTTGGTCAATGTTTACTGAACACAAACATAAGCACAGATTCCCTAGTCCTCATGAGAGGCAGAGAGAAAACAGGAAGGGGAATATTTGCAGTGATAACATCGTTATTATCTACTCAGCCACCCTTCTACCATTTATTCCTGGAAAAAGTGGCTGTCACACATATACAGAGTTTTAGGGAACTTCCTCCCCACCTGATGTACTTCTGAGGGAACTACCAACCACCAACCCTCTATGGCAACAGTCACATGCAACCTGGGTCATGTGACACAAGCCTGCAGGATTATAGTATGGTGCCACCTAATGGCCACAACGAATTATAAGTCATGTGACCTAACGCAGGCCAATCAGAGCCCTTCCATAAGTAGGTAAGAGGCTTTCTCTTTTCTCTTGGGCTTACTAGATGGAGATGATAGAAGCTTAGAGTCTCTTGTGACCTTGCCTCACCGCCCCCCCACCTCACCCATTATGCCATGGAAAGGAAGCCACAGTCAGAGGGGCTAAAATGGCCAACAGCCTGAGAAGTGGAGATGAGAGACGGAGAAAGAAAGCCCTCAGCCCATGGACGGGCTGCTGACACCAACTCTGCACATGACCTTTCCTCCTCAGTCATTAAACTAAGAGTTTGAACTGGGATTCCGTCACTTGCGATCAACAGAGCTCTACTAAAGTTTTTTGTACCAGCACTGCACTACTGTGACCATATCTTATACACGTGCACACACACACACACACACATCCACACACACAAAGCATCTACTACTTTGAACTTTGAAGCAGACCTGGAAAAGGGTAGTAGGAAGAAAAAGAAGTGAGGAAAAAAGAGATTTTGACACTTCCTTCCCATCCAGTCCCAGTTTGTCTCTGACCCACATGGGGCTCACTCATTGGTGCCACATGGGTTTGAACTTCACCAGAAAATAATGGTTATTCTTTATCAAACAGCTACTACTTTTTCTGCTTTAGCTCATTTAGGCCTCATAACAATCCTTTAGGTAGAATAGATATGTCCATTTTGAGGCTTAGAGCAATGGAGTTGCCACATAACTAGCATGTAACAGAACACTAGGGGTGTCCACAGTCGGTGGGCTGCATACCGATTTGTGAGGACTTTTTTTTTTTTTTTGCTTATCTGTGGTGTCAGATATCACGAATGAAAAATAGCCACAGACATTTTTTTGCTTATGTATTTAATGTGGGGCCCAAGACAACTCTTCTTCTTCCAATGCGTGGCAGATATCCAAAAGGTTGGCCACCCCTTCAAACTTTGAACCCAGATCTATGTAACTTGAAAGTTAACATATGTAACATAAACCCCTTTTTAAAACTACATAGAACTCTCTCCCCCATCCATGATACATGAGTTCGGACATCAGCACTTTTAGTGGAGTTTTCTTTCTTCTTTTCCAGCTAGCATAAGTCAAGGAGGTTGCCTGAGCCCAGAGGGTCAGGAATTAACCCTAAACACATTCTGATACATGGAGACGTTTCTTTTCAGGCTTGTAGGTAAAGCTTGATCCCAAAAGGAAATATCTCCACCATAGTGGCTGTTGGTATAGAGCAGGCTACCTTTGTTTCCAGGAACCAGTCCCTCTGTGCACGCAGGGGAGGCTGTTAGCAACACTCAGCCACTTGTTATTACAAAGACAAAGATATGAAAATAAGGGTGTCTGATGGATGTGGTATAAAACAAGTCAGGAGCCCTTGAAAGCAGAGAGGAAATGACAGATAATGTTCTTGTCACTTACACTGCTTTGAACCCCCAATCTAAAAGCACTTTTTACATACTCTCAACTTTTCATTCTGGGGAAGAGTTTCTGATATCCCTGGCCTCCAGATTGGTTCCAGTTTATTTGCTGGGTCAAGCAAAAGGGTAAAACAGAAATTAGGAACCAACTAGTCTTTCTGCTGTCCTCACAGCACTCTGTACTAAGCCTAGCTATTCAATCAATCTTTACAATCAATATTTAAGCATCTACCATATGCCAGGCACTGTTCTAGGCACCACTGTGAATGAGACAGGTTTTCTCAAAGCCATCTTTCCGAACCATAAACATGATCATGTCATGCTGTCTGCCTCCCTTTGATGGCTCTACATTGCCCACAAGATCTAGTCTAAAGATCTCAATATGGTGGACAAGGACATTCATTGTTGGGCCTCTTCATTTTCATCTCCTTCTTCCATCTACTTCATATTCCTACTTTTTCTAATCCATAATATGTCTATACCCAAATTCTTTCCATTCTCCTAGCCCGTAGACTTTTTTAAATTGTCTTTATTATTAAATCATAACTGTGTACAATAGTGCAATCAAGGGGTACAATGTGCTGGTTTCATATACAATCTGAACTACTTTCATCAAACTGGTTAACATAGCCTTCGTGGCATTTTCTTAGTTATTATATGAAGATATTTGTATTCTGCATTTAGTAAGTTTCACCTGTACCCTTCTAAGATACACCGTAGGTGTGGCTCCACCAATTACCCTCTCTCCACCCCAACCTCACCCCTCCCCGGCCCTCCCTTGCCCCTTTCCCCATGTTCTTGTGCTATAGTTGGGTTATACCCTTCTTATGAAAGCTATAAATTAGCTTCGTAGTAGGGCTGAGTACATTGGATACTTTTTCTTCCATTCTTGAGATACTTTGATAAGAAGAATATGTTCCAGCTCAATTCATGTAAACATGAAAAAGGTAAAGTCTCCATCTTTCTTTAAGGCTGCATAATATTCCATGATATGCGTGTACCACAATTTATTAATCCGTTCGTGGATCCATGGGCACTTGGGTTTCTTCCATGACTTAGCAATTATGAATTGGGCTGCAATGAACATTCTGGTACACATGTCTCTGTTATAATGTGATTTTTGGTCTTCTGAGTATATACCTCGTAAAGGAATTATAGGATCGAATGGAAGGTCTATTTTTAGATCTCGAAGTACTCTCCAAACATCCTTCCAAAAGGAACGTATTAGTGTGCATTCCCACCAGCAGTGTAGAAGTGTTCCCTTTTCTCCACATCCATGCCAACATCTCTGGTTTTGGGATTTTGTCAT
>CAUYON010091416.1:0-12678 GCA_963573935.1 Arctocebus calabarensis
CCTGTAGTCCCAGCTACTTGGGAGGCAGAGGCAAGAGACTCGCTTGAGCCCAGGAATTGGAGGTTGCTATGAGCTGTGATGCCATGGCACTCTATCCAGGGTGACAGCTTGAGGCTCTGTCTCAAAAAAAAAAAACAAAAAACCTAAAACTGTTGATATCGTTGCTCTGCTCAAATTTCTGCGAGGGCCCCTCTTTTCACCCAGAGGGGAAAAGTCTGAGTCCTTACACAGAGTTCCTCATGGTCTGCTCTGCACACCCTGCGTGGTGCTATCTGAAACTCTCTTCGCCCTCTGGGTCCAAGTCACACTGTGCTCCTGCCTTCCTCAAACACACCATCCAAACGCCTTCCTTAGTGTCCATCCTTTGAAGGCTTCCTCTACCTGGAATGTTCTTTCCCCAGATAGCCTCATGCTAACTCCCTCCATCCTCATTTTCATTTAAATGTGTCTTCATCAAGAGGCCTATATCCTCTCTTCCCCTTAACATCCCCCTCTTTTTGTTTTCTTCTATATGCTTATCACCTAATGAATTAGGGAACTTGCTGATTCCTCATGTTTACACTTCCTACCTGTCATTCCCTGATTGACAATAGACTGCAGTGCCAAGAGTCAGGCAGGACCTTTATTTTAGTCACTACATTCCAAGTATCTAGAGAAGTGCCTGACAGAAGCAAGTATCAAAGTTCACATCATATATCTGGTACCTAATAGAAACTCAACAAATATTTGTTGATTAAAAATTGATGTCCAGAACCGAGATTCCAAGAATCACAATAGGAGATCAAGAGAAAACACAGAGTCAACGAGGTTAGGCTGCTTATTATTCTATCAATATTCTTAATGTCTCACTGTTTTTGTACAGATCAGAGAAGCACATAGATTTCTTTATTCACCTGTCTTTGACCTTTAAATGTTCAAGGACATCAAAACCATGAGAACCAAAGAAGAATCGCATTTACAAGAGATAAACCTGTTTCATCCTTAAACAGTCATTGGCTAAAGCTTCTTCTGTTGAATTAAATCCATTCCGTTAAGAGCTTTGTATGCCAACCTATATCCTTAAGAGATTAAAGATGCAATTTAGACACACATTTTAGGAGCTGAATGCACGAATCATTATTTTAGTACATATTGTCCATTAATCTGCTGTTCAATTGGAAACCCATTTGGAATGTGGCTGCTTGCTAATTAGCAGGATTCTAGCGCTGAGCTGCCTCCTGATTAAATGTCCTTTAGAATCAATAAAACATCAGGGGGGATTATGGTGATGTGGGATTAGCCCCATCTAACCAAATAAAATGAGTTGTGTTTCCTTCTTAAACTGTCACGTTGTAAGAGCTGAGGAGAGGAGCAATTTCCGCAAACCCTGTTACAAAGTTGTTGTTGTTGTTATGTTTTTAACATTGAGATTTGTTTTTTGCCATTTGCCTACCAATTAGCAGAGACATTAGTGAATGACTGCCAGGGTAAGGCGATTTTGAGAAAGACTTGATTATGATTTCAAATCTCTACTCCGAATCACCCTTTTGTAAAATGAGTTCAGGTTGTGCTGCCTGGAAATTATTATCCGTGTTCTTGGCCAGGAACATGTAAGTCAAAATTAGCATTTAATGTTTCTGTGTGGGACTTTGCAATAAATGGTAATTAAGGAGGGCAGAGAGAGAACAGGAGGCAAACTAATACTCTAAAATTGTATTGGCAAAATTCAATGCTTCAAACCGGTTTAAAACACATGCACTTGTGCCAAATTGTGGGGGGAGAGGGGATAAATAATGAAGCTGCTGTGGAAGCTTCATGAATAAAGCAGAGCAAATAGCATGGCCTCAAGTAGGACTGATCCCACACATCTGCCCATTACTGAGAGCGCATTTAAGTTGAAAAAGACTGGTTTTGCTAGTCCCGGGAACAAGCAGGGGATTTTAGGAGATAAAAGAAACGTGAGGTGTCTGAGTCAGCAGTTATCTTTAAAGGGAAATAGGACAAGGGTCAGGTAACACACTGGCAGAGGTGTGGTTATGGGTCTTCCCATTGGCTGGGCCTTGGAAATCAGACTTGCCTTTTCTCTTCTGAATAATAATGATGATGATAACGCAGTTATTATTAACAGCCAACTTTTATACAGTACTTAATATATTTGACGTTCTAAGTGCTTTGTAAACGTTAATTCTTAATCCTTACAGTAGTTTGTATTATTGTTCAAAAGAGGAACAGAGGCACGAAGATGCTAAAATGAATTAACTGTAAGTAGATTCATAAAAAGGATGCGCCAAACGCAGGCTCTTCAGCTTTTAATCCCTACTCTCTACCAACTCTTCTACAAGTCCACTCAGAAGTTTATCAGGTGGTAGCTGGGCATAGGGGTCTGGGGAGACTGCCTGAACTCCAGAGTCTGGAGGTCCCCCTGGAGTCTGGTGCTTGACACAGTTCGGGATGGACGGGAGACTCTGCTTTCTCATGGACAGCCATCTCCTCTCTGAGACCTCCGAATGACGGAGCAGCCAAAGGGTCTCTCTCAGGCTTCTTTTATGAGGACACTAGTCCCACACATGGGTGCTCTACTCCCAGGACCTGAACACGCCCCAAAGGCCCCATCTCCTCATACCACGGCATGAGGATTTCAATACATGAATTTGGGGAAACATAAACATCCAGACCATAGCACAGCCCCAGACAACCACTATCCTCCCTAAAGCCTAAAAGCCTCACAGAGGGCCCCCTTCCTCTCTGCCTCTCCCTTCTGGCATGTGTTGCCCCCCTGGGCTGGCAGGAGAATGTCAGGACTCTGAAGGGAACGGCTGTCGTGATCAATGCTTCAGTCACGGGACTGACTTTGTTGTCTGGCAGCCCCGTTCTGTGCTTATCTCAGCCGAGCTCGGGAGGAGCTGTGTGAGCTAACCAGGGAGATACAGGGAAGAGGATTTGAGAGAGAGGGAGCAGCACGTGCCAAGGTGGAACAGCAAGCAAGTAAAGCAAGTTTGGAGAACTGCAAACTGTGCCCACGGCTGGAATGCATTTCAGGAGGCAGAGCTAGGTGACGGGCTTGGAGCACCGGCGCTGTGTGAACCCAGGGAGCATGTCACCTGGAGCTGCCTTCGTGCGCCACATTGTGTGTCTTGCATATTGGAGTTCATTTTGTTTATGTATAAACCTTTTCCTACAACATGGCATGTGCTTAACAGCTCTGATGGAAATTCTTATGATGAGAGAAAGAGGCAAAAAAAACAGGAGTAGCAAAATGTAGGAGGCAGGCCGGTGTCAGAAAGCAGAAGGAACCCCCACTACCTATAATCAATGGAATGTGGGAAATGGAGCACTGACCTGCCCACCTGTAAGTGCAGAAGACCGAAGATGCGTCACCCTTTCTCTACAACCTCCCCTTTGACTTAGAGGCCCCAAGTTTTCTCTACAACCTCCCCTTTGACTTAGAGGCCCCAAGTTTCAACCAAGCAGAATACCGCACATGGGCTGCTTCTTCATGAGGCTTAAACACTGCTCCTTTCCACCTCCCCTGCCTGCCCCAGCCACCCAAAAATACACATTCCTATACCATAGACCTTCTGTAAGTTGGCCACCCAGGGGAATTTGACAACCTGGTCATTGTATGGAGGTGGTCAGCATACGCACCTGTGGTGCATTCCCAGGCTACGGAAACTGGGTCAACTTAAGGAGGTGGTCAGTGTCGGAAGAGGTCACTATGGGAGTTCTACTTTCCTGCACCTTTTCAAGAGAGCCCAACTCCCAGGAATGACAGAGCAGAAAGTTGGGAAGAATGAGGTGAAAAGAGAAAACTGACTATGGTGAGTAAGATCCCTGGTCGTTGCGTATTCTATGTTGCAACACACTATACCAACGTGGGGTGTCCACTGCCCAACACGCACGGTGAGAAGATCCTGCTCCCATCCTTTGAGGTGTCCCTGGTAGAACCCTGAGAGGCAGCAGGAGCAGGAGGAAGCTGGTCACCTGCCCTTGACTGCGGGTCTGAGAGGGCAGCGAGCCCGACCAAGCATGGCAGTGCTGTTCACCTGTGCGGTTATACTGCGTGTGAACAGATCTTCATTCCAACTGAATAAAGAGAAAACTGCAACTGCAATGCCTAACTAAAAATTAAACAAATACTGGGCGGTGCCTGTGGCTCAGCGAGTAGGGCTCCAGCCCCATATACTGAAGGTGGTGGGTTCAAACCCAGCCCCTGCTGAACTGCAACAAAAAAATAGCCGGGTGTTCTGGCGGGCACCTGTAGTCCCGGCTACTCGGGAGGCTGAGGCAGGAGACTTGCCTAAGTCCAGGAGTTGGAGGTTGCTGTGAGCTGTGATGCCACAGCACTCTACCAAGGGCAAACAGAGTACGACTCTGTCTCTAACTAACTAACTAACTAACTAAATAAATAAATAAATAAATACCACAGTACAACATGGAAAGGGAATCACAATCTTGCAGACTCCAAATCTCAATAAACCTTTGCAAATACTCTACTGTAACTGGGAAATTTTTAGAAAACCATTGTGATTCTCTGTAGGATATAAGAAACCAAGTCCTCTATTGAAAGGAATTAGAAGGTAATAAATATAATGAGATAAAAAGGCTAAAAAAAAAAAAAGAAATTTAAAAAGCACAAAAAGTAAAGTGAAGAAAGTAGAAAGAATGTGGGGAAATATGGATGGCTTCAAGGAAACTAAGACTTCTGTAGAAAAATTAAGAGGTATCAATAAAAAGCAAAATTAAAACTAGGGAAATTCTACAATATAATGTCAAACTGAAGAGGCTTCCACAAAGTCTGGAGAAAAAGAACAAAGAAGAAAATTAGGATGATAGATAGATATAGAAGAATAAGAATAGAGATTCAACCTAAGAGGACAAAAAAAATCAGAAAAAGAAATAAAAACAAGAGTTCCAAATAAAGAAGTTTCTCAGAGCTGGGGAAGAAGAAAGAACCCTCAGCACAGATTGAAAGGACTCACCCTGATCCTAAAGCTAAATTAAGAAAAAATGCATCCATGTATATCCCCACAAAACTTTTGTATTATAAAGATAAAATTATTCAAGGATCCAGGCCAAAAAAATAAATAAATAAAACTAAACCAAAGCAAATAAAGGGGAAAATTAATTACAAATGAACAAAAATGAGATTGACATCAGATGTCTATAATAATAAAAGCCAGAAGACACTGGAGCCATGTCCATGGAATTTCAAAGGACAAAAGAAATGTAAACGAAGCCAAGTTCTATTACGTTCATGTAAATTTGGAGTCACACAGCCAGGGTATAAATCCTGGTGGTCTCCTTGACTCATGTGCCCTTGGGCAAGTCATTTACATGCCCCACAAGATGATTATCTCAATTAAATGAGATAGTACACAAAAAGGTTTCCAAATATTCACTAAACTTGGCTTTTTTAACTTGGTACATCCAGGTGAATGTGGAATGTGAACACAGGTCTGCCTGCTAGGGTCAGGCTCATGGGATCTGTCCTCCAGTCTTGACCTTTCTGGCTTCATTTTGGTACCCACTTTTGTTATTAGAATTAGATGCTTACTACTGCATCTGGAACCTGTTCCCACATTTAATTGTGAACCATACCTTGGAGGTGCTAAGATAATGTAAAGAATATGAGAAAAAGCAAACATTTTACGAGACGAATCTTAAGAATTTTACTGGTTATAGAAGTCCTAAACACCATTCTAATCAGGCAATGTCCAAGTTCAATGCTTAGAAAATTTGCTGACAGTCTCCTTCCCCTGCTATCAACATAAAATCCAGAGGAGGGGGGAGAGTTTCTGGTGCCATATTACCCAGAGGCCTATGCTTATCTCATATTTAATATCTGAGAGAGCACTACCTGGTAACTCATAACACCTCCAAAAAACAAATGTGCAATGTGGAAATATTAATGGGTCTAGGTTTGTTTTTCTTCTTTCCAATAGAAGTAGAGAGATTATTTGGACCACATTCGAGGACTGCAACCTGGGAGACATAAATGCAAGTTACCCTGAATATATGTTCCCTGATCCAGGGTTTTTGTTTTTGCATTTTGTTTTGTTTTATTTAATCGAAGGGTCAGAAGATACTGTAGGCATAAGCCTGGACTTCCTAAGAGGAAAGAAATTTCAGCAAGTGTAGAGGACAAGAAATGCTTCAGTCGAAGTTTATGTAACTATCCATATTTCTCAAGAGTGCTACTTCTCCAACCTGCTCATCCATCCTAGACCTGCCATGTCTGATACGGTCTGACTTGCAATCCTGCACATCCGTTCCTCATCTTTTCAGCTGCCCAATGTGGCAGGAGGCTCAGGGGGCCACATGTTCAAACCCCAACATCAGGGTACATGCCCTGATCAAAGAACTTGTCTAACTTGTGACATCATCTATAGCAAAAATTGTATCCAGTATAAGCAAAACAAACTAGTTCCATATTTAACCCATCATCCTTATTTAAGGAGAATAAAATCCTATGATGTTAGAACCCTTCTAAGAAATCCAGGACATACTATTTCACATTGCTTTTTATTTTCATGACTTCTTCTGATGGGCAAGACAAAGATAAAAATATGTATCACTTGCAGTTTGGTTGCTCGAAACAGAAACTGCCCTTTGCTAACACAAGGAAAAGGAAATACAGAAGAACCTCTACAGCTGCCACCTCCCTATGCTGGCCACTCCTTAAGTTGACCTGATTGTCACAGACTGGACATGCAGCCCATGTACACGTCAGCACAGAAGGTCAAGTTCCTCATGCTGTTCCTCTCCGTATATTGACCAGTTGTTGTACCTTGGGTGATCAACTTACAGAGATTCTATTGTATTTTGAAAGAATCCGAAGTAACTTTTGAAATTTATAGAAAATAAAACTTTTGGGTGGTGCCTGTGGCTCAGTGAGTAGGGTGCCAGCCCCATATACCAAGGATGGCGGTTTCAAACCCAGCCCTGGCCGAACTGCAACAAAAAAAATAGCCGGGTGTTGTGGTGGGCGCCTGTAGTCCCAGTTACTCGGGAGGCTGAGGCAAGACAACTGCCTAAGCCCAAGAGCTGGAGGTTGCTATGAGCCATGAAGGCATGGCACTCTACCAAGGATGACAAAGTGAGACTCTTGTCTCTAAAGAAGAAGAAGAAAGAAAGAAAAAGAAAATAAAACTTTGGAAACTACCAGAACTAAAAATTATGACAGAGATAGAGAAACAGAGAAGAAGAACAAGGGGAGGGGAGGGGAAGAGGAAGGGAGACAGCTTAGTTACACTAGGTCCATGACCTTGGCTGGAGCAGGTGTGAGACTTTCACGCTGTATCTAAAAGGAAACCAGCAGCTCTTACCCCAGAGAGGCTCATACTCATATATGAATAGAGGGTAGATGCTGGGCAAGCAAATGTAAGTGAAGTTCACTACGGAAGCTTTTTTAAAGCATTTTTAAGCTTTAAGTGACTACAGAGTTGTCGCTTGTAAATATATTGCCAATGAGATTTCAGCTTGGGCAATTCACTAAATTTGCTAGCGCTCAGCCCCTGCAGCTATCCCCGTTTATGTTCTTTTCTTTTCTTTTTTTTTTTTGCAGTTTTTGGCCGGGGTTGGGTTTGAACTCACCACCTCTGGCATATGGGACCGGCGCCCTACTCACTGAGCCACAGGCGCCGCCCTATGTTCTTTTCTATGTTGCAATATTTCCCATACTTGTGAAGGCTAAAAAAAAAAAAAAAAAATTCTGAAATCCCCTTGACAGTAAGTTCTAGAACTGATTTAAGTTCTATCAGTGAGATTCTGTGGCATGAGCTTAGAAAGGCAGAAACAGGGGCGGGAGGCCATGGCACAACCAAGTGTATGCATTTATTTATTTATTTATTTATTTATTTATTTATTTATTTATTTATTTATTTATTTATTTTCCTACATCACTAGCAACTTCAGAAACTGGTAAGCACTCATTTTTCCCATGGAAAGCACTTTGTACTGCATCGTCTTAACTTCAGAAGGTAAGGCAGCTGAGACACCAGCCAGATTTTCCTGCAGTTCCTTCTCTTATCTCTGGGCCACATCTGTTGAAGCCTGAATCTGAGCCTAACGCACATCCACACTTCCAATTCTAATAGCCTTGCAGTAAATTCGTAGGAACCCAATTCTCTAGATCAAAGCCCTTTCTAATAACGATGTATAAAGTAGTTTTCATTTCCTGCATTGAACCCTAAGTGGTACAGATATCAAAAAACGTCTTCAATATCGCTACCAATAGAAACCTAGAGCTTCGCTACACATTCTTTTAGGGCCATGATATTGATCTTCAGTGTTATGTTTTCTTTTTTTGCACAGATGGCAGAACTTTGTTGAGATGCTGAGCAGAGTTTCTTCTGATTTGCTAGCTGATTTGCCTACAGGTAAATTCCATTATTTGTTGCTCCTGAGAGGCGTCCCACTTCCCAGAGCTATTGTTGGCCGTGCTGCTTAGCTTGAGTGGTTCGCTTGTTGGGTTTTATCTCATTCTTTCCAGAAGGAAGAACAGGCCTTCTCTTTTAGGCCAGGTGTGACTCCCCAGTGAAGGAAAAATGGCTACTCTTTTAGGCCAGGTAGATCATAGGAGACATAATTCCCCAAGTTTTCCTTAATCGTGCGGCATTCTCTAGTGGCAACCCTTTAAGATGAAACAAAATAAAAACTATTACCTATTAGAATTTTAATTGTATAGCTCCTTAAATCTGGGAAATCTAGGAATCTCACAGCTAGGTATTTATTCCACTGACACCTCAGTTAAAAAAAAATCTGCAAGAAGTACATGTATCTTTAGTGCACTTTTTTTGTTTTGTTTTTGAAAAATTTTTTAAATGGAAATAACAAAAAGATCTTTCGTGGTCTGTTAAACTAAATTACAGTAAGACCAATTGCTGAATGATGCAGCTGTAAAATAGCATGGCTGGGCGACTACAGAAAGATTTCTAAAACATATTATTAAGTGAAATTATAGAAGACTTGGGCAAATTATTTGTCAATTAACAAGCTTTAAATATGACAAAGAAAATACACTTTGATATTACTCTGCAGTTGTAGTTTTTTTTTATTTCCTATATCCATCAACCATTTACTGATACTCTTTGGTTCAAAATACAAGATGCTGTGTGTGTGTGTGTTTGGGAGAATTGATGTATCAGTCTATATTCAATAAGAAAACAGAAACCTTAGTAATATTTCAAACAGGAGGAATTTACTGTAGAGGATTGGTTATCAGAAGTATCAGAAGACTGAAAGATCGAAGAGGGAATGGTGTTTCCATATCTCTGAATTGTCATAACAAATGACCACAATCTCTGTAGCTTAAAACCACAGAAATTTATTCTCTCAGTTCAGGGTAGAAATATGAAATCATTGTGTCAAAAGGGCCATTCTCCCTCTGAAGTTTCTAGAGAAGAGGACTGTCTTAATTTTTTTCAGCTTCTAGTAGCCCTAGGCTTCCCTTGGCCTGGCACTGAATAACTCCAATCTCTGCCTCTGTCATCACCTGGCTTTCTTCCTTGTATATCTCCTTCGTGTCTCTGTAGGCAAATATACCTCTCCTTTTTATCTCTCTCTCTCTTTTTTTTCCTGAGTTTGAACCTACCACCTCCAGCATATGGGGCCGGCACCCTACTCTTTTGAGCCACAGGCACCACCCCCTCGGCTTTCTCTTATAAAGATGCCAATCATTGGATTTAGGACCCACCCTAATCTAGCATGACCTCATTTTGATTTGATCACATCTAAAACACCTTGTTTTCAAATAATGTCAGATTCACAAGTTCTAGTGATCAGAACTCTGGTGAGGGATGAGGTGAGGAGGGTGGGACAAGATTCAATCCGCTGCAATGACGTAATCCAGCCATTAGTCACTGTAGGAAGCAGCTGCCATTACCATCCTTAAGGCTGAGAGAACAGAAAGGGATCCATCATTGGATCCACTCAGAGCTGGAGCTCCTACACAGCTGGTAGTAGGACCTCCAAGAAAATGCCAGCAGCTTGAGGGAGGGGAGGGGAGAGAAAGGGGAGGATGGGTGGAGGGAGGGTGATTGGTGGGATCACACTTACGGTGCATCTTAGAGGGGTACAAGTGAAAATTACTAAATGCAGAATATAAATGTCTTCATATAGTGATTAAAAGGCCATGAAGGCGGCTTGGCGCTTGTGGCTCAACGGGCTAAGGCGTCAGCCACATACACCTGAGCTGGCAGGTTCGAATCCAGCCCGGGCCCGCCAAATAACAATGACGGCTGCAACTAAAAAATGGCCGGGCATTGTGGCTGGCGCCTGTAGTCCCCGCTACTTGGGAGGCAGAGGGAGGAGACTTGCTTGAGCCCAGGAATTGGAGGTTGCTGTGAGCTGTGATGTCACAGCTCTCTATCCAGGGTGACAGCTTGAGGCTCTGTCTCAAAACAAACAAACAAAAAGGCCACGAAGGCTATGTTAAATAGTTCAATGAAAATATTTCAGATTGTATATGAAGTCAGCAGATTGTGCCTCATGATTGCTCCAATGTACACAATTATGATTTAATAAAATAATAAAATAATTTTAAAAAAAGAAAGAAAGAAAATGCCAGCAGCCGAAGAAAGGATTTCAGAGGCAACACCACACAGCTGGTTCTTGAAGCACAACATGGTTTGGGGCACAGACCTCTATGAAGCAGGCTGAGCTGTTCATCTGTTGATATTTTCACACATGGCTAGTGCTCGGAGGGTGAGAGATGTACCTGTAGCTCTTTTCTGGTTCTGGACAGAAGACTGCGATGTCCTCACATGGTCTCTCTCTGTGCGTGCATCCCTGTGTGCTATAGGTCCAGCCTTCTTCTTACAAAGCCCCCACTGAGATTGCATCGCAGCCGACCCTAACAGCCTCACTTCTTTAAAGGGCTTATCTCCAAATATAGTCACTTCTTGAGGTACTATAACATATAAATATACATGTTATAACATATAATTCAACATATTAATTGGGGGGGGGGGGATGAATCCAGCCCATTGCATATGGCGTAGCAGAAAAAATATGTAAAATTAGGGATTGAAGTCTCACTTTTACAACTAAATAACCACTAAATAGACATTAAGTAGTTATTTATGGTGGTTATATTTAGACACTTATTTTACTTCTGACTCATTTTTCTCATCTCTAAAATGGTCAAAAAAAAGAAAGAGAAAACAGCCCTATTGCTCTAATAGGGAGATTGTGAATCTAAAAAAGAAAACAGGCAATGGGACACTAATTTTTTTTTTTTTTTTTGTAGAGACAGAGTCTCACTTTATCGCCCTGGGTAGAGTGCCATGGCGTCACACTGCTCACAGCAACCTCCAGCTCTTGGGCTTAAGCGATTCTCTTGCCTCAGCCTCCCGATTAGCTGGGACTACAGGCGCCCGCCACAGCGCCCGGCTATTTTTTTGTTTTGCAGTTCGGCCGAGGCCGGGCTTGAACCCGCCACCTTCGGTATATGGGGCCGGCGCCCTACTCTCTGAGCCACGGGAGCCGCCCCCCCCCAAATTTTTTTTTTCTTAATTAAAAAAATAGACCTTTCATGGACACATTACATATTTCAAAAGCTAAGGAAGGCTCAGCGCCTGTGGCTCAACGGGCTAAGGCGCCAGCCACGTACACCTGAGTTGGCGGGTTCGAATCCAGCCCGGGCTGCCAAACAACAATGACGGCTGCAACCAAAAAATGGCCGGGCATTGTGGCGGGTGCCTGCAATCCCAGCTACTTGGGAGGCAGAGGCAAGAGACTCGCTTGAGCCAAGGAATTGGAGGTTGCTGTGAGCTGTGATGCCACAGGACTCTATCCAGGGTGACAGCTTGAGGCTCTGTCTCAAAAAAAAAAAAAGCTAAGGAAGTATATATGCTGGAGAAAAGTCTCCTTGTTCCTGTTTCTTTAGCTACCAGGTTATCTTTCTCTCATGGAACTGTTCTTAAAATTGTACATCCTTTCATATACTCTGTGTGTATAAATCCAAATCACTTTTATCACTTCATTTAGAAATAGTAGCATAACTATACATTTTGCTTTGCATCTTAAAACTCATTCCACATGAATATAATAGTGTCATTATTTTTTTCACAGTTGCTTAGTTTTCAGTTACAGATTTAACCTACCAATGCACATTCACTACCCCGCTTTTGCTATTACGTAGTACTGTGATTAGTACATTTGTGTGTTGGTAAGTCATTGTGCATGTGTGAGTATTCTTGCAGGATAGATCTTTTTTTGCTCCACAATTTTACCAACCTAGAATGTTATATATTATTTTTATATTTGCCAGTTTCTTAGTGAAAATAGTATTGCATTATAGTTTCATTTTCAGGTCATCTAATTCCTACTAAAGGTGATTATCTTTACTTGTTCTATATCCATTTGTATTTACTTTTCTGTGAACTGTTTTGGCAGAATCCTTTCTCATTTTTAAATCTTTTTTTTTTTTTTTTTTTTTGATACAGAGCCACAAGCTGGCACCCTGGATAGAGTGCTATGGCATCACAGCTCACAGCAACCTCCAATTCCTGAGCTCAAGCGAGTCTCTTGCCTCCGCCTCCCAAGTAGCCGGCGCCTGCCACAACGCCCGGCCATTTTTTGGTTGCAGCCGTCATTGTTGTTTGGCGGGTCCTGGTGCTGGATTCGAACCTGCCAGCTCAGGTGTACGTGGCTGGCGCCTTAACTCGTTGAGCCACAGGCGCCGAGCCAGGAAACATT
>CAUYON010091424.1:0-24178 GCA_963573935.1 Arctocebus calabarensis
ATCTTTCCCTTTTTATTGACAGTCAAGAAGTTCCACCCCACAGGTACCCTTCTCATCGGCCAGTTTGAATTAAGTGGGAGATGCTAGTCCAGCCCCCACAGAACTATAGGATTTCACAAAACTTGGAAATTTCCAAGTTCCAGGAAGTTAAGTTTACAAATTCCTAAGGGCTGAGTCACCATGGAGAGGACCCTACAAGTGTATCCTTGTGGTCTCCTTGACAAGACCTGTTCTCCCAGATCTTACTCTTCTTGGGTATCCTCTCTCACTAGTGCTCTAGGAGAAGAAATAGATAAAGAAGTAGAAAATTAAAATTTAATGTGGTAAGTGTAAGATAGAGAGGTAAGGGAAAAATAGGTGGGGTATCTCACATAGGGAACATGTAAGAGCTCACATGCCCGAGATTGCAGAGAAAAGATGTTCCAGTCAGACTTGTGAAAAGATATAAAAGCAGAGATGAGCCTTGTGCATCAAGATTGCAAGTGAATTACAATTTTCTTTTTAAATGAGATTGATGGGGTCAGAAATGGAAGAACCTTGCACACCAAACTAAGGAGGCTGAGGCTTATCCTAAAGCCAGTAGGTGCCCATGGAGATACTTTCAGGACAGACATGGCAGGCTGAGAGCTGCATTTGAGAACCCTCTCCCTGGTTTTAGTGCAGACAGTGGTGGGACCAGGTGACTTTGGAGACCCCACACACACACATACACAACGTGCATGGGGCAGAAATCCAGGGATCCAGTGGCACCCCCCAAAGAAAGGGGTGTTCAGGGAAGGAGGATGGGGAGGGAAGCAGCAACCCAGAGTGCTGCCCATGCTGTAGGTAAATAAGGTCAGCCCTAAATAGGAGTTTTTAGAAAAAGATGGAATATTAATGTTGATGTGACTTGCTTTTCTGAAAAAGGTCTAGTTCTTCTTAGAAAGTAAAGACTGAACCTATGAAAATGAACACATATGTTAAGGAAAGCAAGATGTATACAACCCAAGAACCCTGAAAGTATAAGCCTGTGACAATTTATGCTGTGTGGCATAAGAAATACAATCAGAAGAAGACATCATTGTATTGTGAAGACCAATTTTCCAGGATTACATCCAACCTTGACATCCTTCTGGTCCTATTCATTTGTCTGGTCCATAAGGTCAGGCCTCACTTCAATGTTTTTGGACTTGAGGCTCTATGGGAGAATCACTTTGAATACAAATATTCCAATTCTTCCATGGGGCTCTCTCATTGTGGTCTGACTTCATTATTGGTTCTAATCTCTTTTCATTACATTTATGTTCCTACCAGGAGGTTGGAGATTTGTTTGTTTGCTTTTATATACACACAAGGAAATGTAAATGGTTGTATTTCTGTTTTTCTATTAAGCACCTACCATTTGGGAATTACATGTCATTCTATGTTTCCCAAGGATGGTTGAATGAATCAGAATTTAAAATACTGAAAATGCCTCAGGTTTTTGTTAGAAGAATAATACTCCAAGAGTAAAAAGTAGAAATACAGATTTATAGGTATCATAGAAAATGTCTTGGGTCTAATCAACACAAATAGTACCCATTACAAGGCAGTGGTGGGGACTGGTACGTGAAGAGGAGGTGAGAGGCGAGCCCCCCAGGCCTGCTGGGGCTTTGGCCTCTATGCCAAATGGGCCACACACTTCATTACCCCAAGCTCGCATTTCCTCGTGTGTGAAATTAAAACAATAATATCCGCCCTCTGTACCCCCCAGGGCTGCTGTGAGAATCAAGTAAAAAATGCCATCTGCAAAACCAATGGGAAAGTAGACATTTTTGTCTATGCATCACTAAACAGGGCCAATTTTTGAGGACCACAGTTGTGATCATGGAGGTGGGTGTCGTTGTTATTGAATCTCCCCTACTCCAGCACAGGCCTTAGCACAGGTGTTTGATAAATAGTGTTGAATAGAGCCATTATTTCTCAGGGAGCTTTTTCCCTTTTTTTTTAGAAACTCTTCTCTCCACTGTACTCTTTTTCCTTTGTGAATTCTTAAAGCCACTCTCCCTTGTCTCTGCAGCATCTAAGCCTTTGAATCTTCAGGGCTGGCTTTCCATGTTAAATGTTCTCCCTGTCCCACTTTAAAACCTCCCTTGTGGATCTGAGGTTGCCCCTAATTTGATCTCATCCGTGCCTTTTTCTGTTGCCTGAAGTTCCTTTCTCATTCCTCTCAGTTTGAGTTCCAGGAAAGCCCATGGCCTCCTCCTTCACACATCTACAAAAGACTTTGAAAATTTCACTTCTCACTTAAACACGTCTCGCTGTCTTCTCCTGCTTCTCTCTCTGTTATTTTTCACTATTAGCAAACTCTTTGCTTCATTGTCAGTGAAATTCTGTCTCTTTTTCCTTTTGTGTCTAGTTCACCCTCCTCACCACTATGATCTTTCTTATTATGTGGTTTCTCTTTGGGTTAAACCCATTATTTTGACACAATTTGTAGACTCTTTCCTTCCTCACCTTCAGTCGCTTGCTGCTGATTTAAGACCGGTGTCACATTGATTGTTTTCTCCTGGGTTAGAGCCATTATCAATGCCATGAAATTTTATGGTCACAGAATATTTGGTCTCCAAGAACTTCTCCAAGCACAATGAATTTTGGAAAGGGCAAGAGAGATAAGACAGACCACTATCTAAAAAATACAATTGGTGCTTCCATAGGAAACTTGAACGGCATCCCAATCTATTCTCTGAAGTGTTAATTAGCCCTTTGTCTCACTGGACAGATTGTATTTTAGGACAATGGGACTCTGTGTTCTTTCATATCTTTATTCTAGTGGTTCACTCCTTTGCTTGGTGTCATTCCATTGCTCCAGGCCAGTGATATGGATGAGCACAGTAAACCAGAGGACAAGAAGATCTGATGATGGGAATAGTTACAATAGTAACTATATTTCTAGAGGCTTCACCAGATAACAGGCACTCTTCTAAATACTTTGTATAAACTTATTTCCTCCCAGCAACCCAATGACAAGGGCACAATTACGATCCCAATATTGTATTCCGACATGAGAAAGCTACCACACTGAATTTAAGCAGTTTTGTCCAGTCATACTGCTAGTAAGAAGTAGAAAGTAAAAGGAAATAAAAGGCAAATTACATTCACATGTGTGTCTGTCAGAGGTTGGTCTGAGCCCATTGTTGAGAACAGACCATCCCACAGCATGTGTTGTTGAGCCATCTCCAGCAACATGGTGATGTGTCCCAGATGGAGCACAGCTGTCAGGACAGAGGAAACCACATCTGTGGACAAGAAATGCTAAATGGAAGAGAGAAAACTCTACTAATAACCCGCTACATGAAGATCAAAGTTGAGAGTTTCCTACCAGAAAACATGTCATCACAGTAGGAAGGTCATGGTTGGTGATAAAAGTGCTCCTGTCTTAAATCTGTGGGCGGCACACAAGTCTAACCGTTCCACACTGGGAGGCCAAAGAGACCCCTGGATCAGGATTCCCAGTCATGGTTCTACCGTCCACAATGACTGGACCCGGGATACCAACTCCTCCGCAATTTCACACCTGACGTCTCTTTCTATGTCCACACGGCACTTCAGTTTAGTAAGTAAGGAATGGAAGGAAAAAACTTGATTTTAACGATGGAACGTAAAAAGACACCCTGATGATAAATCATCCTACACATTCTTCAAAGATCTGAAAGCCATGAACCGAACAAGGGTTTCTACAGGGAAACTCACTGTCATTTTGCTGTCATTACTCAAAGATGTATATACTCGTCAGTGGGTGGTTGTCCCTCTGTGGCTTTAGTGATGGCCATTCGTGAAGACCTTCCCAATCTTGTCCAATTGGTGAATCCCTTCTTATCCTTCAAACCCCAGCTATTCCAATAGTTCTTAAGACGATCTTTACTTTCCTCAAGCAGCGTGAAGTATACTTTCCTATATGCCTCAATATCTACATGGCACTTTGTGATTCTTTATTGTAGCAGTTACTATATTGCATTGTAATTCTTTCTTATTGCATTGATGACAGTAAACTGCAAAAA
This sequence comes from Arctocebus calabarensis, assembly GCA_963573935.1. Classification (NCBI taxonomy): domain Eukaryota; kingdom Metazoa; phylum Chordata; class Mammalia; order Primates; family Lorisidae; genus Arctocebus; species Arctocebus calabarensis. The sequence continues at coordinate 4,020 of CAUYON010091424.1, forward strand.
ATTCCAGGGTGGCAACTCTATGGCATAGAAGCTATATTATAGACCTATATATTCAGAGCAAGTGGATTGTCATGTGGCAGTGTTCAGGAAATGTATGGATGGATGAAAGAAAACATGAATGAATAAATAAATGGAACCAGCCCACAATCTACTTTCAACTATGTGAAATTACCTGTTCTAATCAAAGTGTATCCAAAAAACAGAATCAAAATGAGTGATACAGAGCAAGAGTTATTATTCTAAGGATTAGACCTTACACAATTATGAAAGCTGAGTGAGCAGTCCATGTAAGGCTGTTGCTTCTACATCTGAGGCGATGGCTGAAGCAGCAGGGCAATTGATCAGAAAGAAAAGATGGACATATGAAACCAATTTATAATCACTTACACTTTCAGATGAGAGATGAATCACAACTATAGCCCAGGACAAAGAAGGGTGGGGGAGGAGGGGCATGGGAAGAGAGTGGGTGGTTCAGTAGAGGGAGGGTTAATGGTGAGACCACACTTATGGAGCATATTGCAAGGGAACAAGTCAAATCTATCAAGTATAGAACACAAATGTCTTAACACAGTGATGATTACTGATTAAGTAAATGAGGTGAAAGCTATGTTAATTAGTAGGATGTAAGCACTACAATTTGTACAAATAATCAACACATTGAATCCCACAAAGGCATAACTGTATTCATGATGTATGTATATATGACTTAATAAAAAAAAAGAAAAGAGAGTGGCACCTGTGGCTCAAAGGAGTAAGGTGCCTGCCCCATATACCAAAGGTAGTGGGTTCAAACCCAGCCCTGCCCAAAAACTGCCAAAAAAAAAAGAAAAGAAAAGATAGACATAAAGTGAAGGAAGCGCATTCAAACTGGAACTCATGAAAATGAATTGGGACACACTTCAGCTTCCAGCCTCAAAAAGGCAAGTCGTACTGGTGCCTATTTCCATGGAATTTTATGTATACTTTGGCCAAGATTCAGAGAATTTGATGAAGGAAATCTAACACAAGCTGAAGGAGACACAGGCTTGCCTGCTGCACCACACCAACAAGATCAGGTTGCAATGGTACCTGGGGATTCTACACTGACCTCGCAAATCTGAGACAAATTTCCTTCATGGCCAACCCTAACCAGGACACTTGGTACAGGGAAGGGAACTCTGGGAAATGTAGTTCCAGCTTAGCTGACTTGGCACTGTACAAAGCCACAACAATAGATATCCTAACAAAAACTCACTAAAGTGAGATCCAAGCTCCCTTTTGCAATTTGAGTTTCCATCTTGGTTAAAGCCCACCCAAATGAGGAGGGAGGAATTGGCAGCAGAGCCAGAGAATGAAACCGCCAAGACAGCTATAGTAGATTCCATCTTTGGCTCTAATTTCTCATCCTTCTCTGCATTCACATTGGAAGTGATGGTCATGGTGGGCAGGTGGTATATTTTCTGAGCCTTGACCTTGGCTTTGTCCATGACATTTACATTGGCCAATAGCATAGCGAGTGGTTTCAAGCCTGGACCTTAAGAGGCCAACAATGTTCCACTCACCCTCTTGTCCTTTTGCCATCTCTGTGAAAGGAACATGCCCAGGCTAGCCCATAGATCCTAGGAAGAGTATCAAAAGGGCAAAGAGCAGAGCCACCATAGCCCAACTGCAGATGCATGAGCAGTGACAACTCATGGTTGTTTTAAGCTCTGTGCTTTGGAGTTGTTTGTTACACAACAATAGTTAATTAATGCAACTGAAAGCAGACGGAGGAGGGGACTAGTTGGAGGCCTCATGGTGAACAGGCAAAGCTCAATGTTTACGAGAGTATTGGTGACAGCTATGCAGTTCTCCACTTATCGGCAGTTCTTGTGTCTTAGCCTTGGCAACCACTTTTGTGCAATGAGCTATGTGGAGTAGGAAGTATGGCTCCTGGGGGAACAAAGGCATCTCTGACTTGGGTCATCTCTATCTAGCCATGGCATGAAAAGGAGACTTATTAGTCACTAGACGGAGCCTACAGAATACATAAAACTAAAGGTAAGGGATGCAAGTATAAGGAAGTTGGGACTTCATAAGACTTGGACTTTTTAACCAAAGTAACTTTATTTTGAGGTATGATTTGGCAGATGGATAGCTGAGACACTGGCAAGTGTGTAGCTTCTGCATAAACAGTTGATACCAAAAGTGTTTCATTTTTTTCTGCAGACTTCCCACTCTTTAACCATTTCCAGCCTCCTAACCCACCCCTAGGCAGAATTATTGCCCCTCCAAACACCATCTTGGTGTGTTGCTGCCTCTTCTATTAAATTATGACCTCTTGTAGGCTGAGACTGTATGTCCTTCACCATTAAGTGTTTTAGGAGCTTGGCCTCCCCTGGAGAGGTGAGCAAGTAGCTTGTAGCTGTTGAGATTCAGTTGCTAGGATACTTTTCAAGAGGACAAAAGTTTTTCTCTACTGAGGCAGACATTGTTATCAGAAAAGGTGACCTCCTAGAGTTTTGTTGATAATCACTGGTTGGCAAGGCAGAGATGTGGATTTTTCCAATTCTTTTTAGAAAGAAGGTCTGTTGGGAATAAGAGAGGAGTTTAAAACTTAAAATATATGTAAAAATCTCAAATATATAAGATGACAAAATTCCATTTAAGAAAAAAACAGCTTAGAATCAGCGCCAGTAGCTAAGGCGCCAGCCACATACACCTGAGCTGGCAGGTTCGAATCCAGCCTGGGCCCACCAAACAATGACGGCTGCAACCAAAAAATAGCTGGGTATTGTGGTAGATGCCTGTAGTCCCAGCTACTTTGGAGGTGGAGGCAGGAGAATCACTTGAGCCCAGGAGTTGGAAGTTGCTGTGAGCTATGATGCCATGGCACTCTACTCAGCCAACAGCTTGAGGCTCTTTCTCGAAAGAGAGAGAGAGAGAGAGAGAGAAAAGAAAGAAAGGAAGGAAGGAAGGAAGGAAGGAAGGAAGGAAGGAAGGAAGGAAGGAAGGGAGGAAGGAGAGAAAAAGCAGCTTAACAGAAGCCCATTTTCAATGCGCCACTTAAAAAAAAAAAGCTGACAATAAATGTGCTTATCAAGACTTTTGCTTGAGATCAGATCCTTCGTTATCAAATAACTATTTGTGCTCTGTCCAAAATTCTGTTTCATTTCCCAAACACTATTCCTTAAGCTTTCAATCCTAGAAAAAGCTGTAGCTAAGTGTTTTTCTTTCCTAAATTCATGTTAGAGGAGGCAAGGCAGAGCTTTGGCAAGGAAGCACTGAGGCTGTCTCTGCTTTCAGCTTTGGATTTGGCAGCAAGGCAGTGCTGTCTGTCCTTGAACTTCATGCTCTGCCCACCTCCAGGCCTAATTGCCTCCTACTCCTAGGGGCAGCCTTCCATGTCCAGGAGGGCCAACTCTAAGCTCTGCTAATCACATTGTACTTTGTGTCCTGGTAGGCACTACCAACAGGGGGCTCTTGAGGGAGAAAGAAGGAAACTTGCTTTTTACTGTTTCCTGCTCCTTTCAGACTCAAAGCAACCGTTTCTTCACCTGAGCAGCAGTAGCAGCTCTGTCCTGTGGCAGAAGCTTATCAAGTTTTTTTTTCAACATTTGCAAAAAGCAGCTGATTGTGCTCCCTCAATCCTATAAAGTCCAAGCATCACCCTTCAGGAAGGATTTGAGTTTCTTTTGGGGGGAAGGGAGGACAGAGTCTCACTTTGTTGCCCTCGGTAGAGTGCCATGGCATCACAACTCACAGCAACCTCCAACTCTTCGGCTTAAGTGATTCTCCTGCCTCGGCCTCCTGAGTAGCTGGGTCTACAGGCACCTGCCACAACACCTGGCTATTTTGTTGCAGTTGTCACTGCTGTTTTAGCTGACTGGGGCCGGGTTCCCACACCACCCTTAGTATATGGGGCTGGTGCCCTATCCACTGAGCCACAGGAACCACTCCAGGATTTGAGTTTCAATTCCACAGGGCTCCTCTTCAGAGCTTCTAAGTTTTTTTTTTTTTTTTAAAAATCCAATCATTCCCCTTCCTTCTCCAGCCCTGGAGAATGTTGCTACTTCTGCAGATGTGACACTTTGCAACCTTGACATTGCCTTTATTCCCCCTTACTTAACTAGATAACAATCTAGCAGTGATTCTTGATGTTATATCCTCTCTGCCTAAATAACTGCTGTGATTTCTGTGTCTTGATTGGACCCTGACTGATGGTGGCTAAAGTATGAAAATATTTCAGCTGCTTATTCCTTCCTTGTAGCACCTTACATAGAGCCAACGTCCTAGCTAGGATGCCCCAACTAGCAGGCCCCACACTTACCCCTGCACTCTCCTGTCAAGCCCTGCATTGCTCTTCTTGTAATGCTTTCATGTTCCTTACCCAGTGCTCAGGCTGCTATAACAAAATATGATACCATGGACTGAGTGGTTCAAACAATAGAAATCTATTTCTTACAGTTCTGGAGGCTGGGAAGTCCAAGGTCCTACAGTATTTGGTTTCTGGTAAAGCTTTTCTTCCTGACCTATAGATGACCTCCCTGCTGTGTCCTCACATGGTGGAGAGAGAAAAAGCAAAGAAGCACTCCAGTGTCCCTTCTTGCAAGGGCACTAATCTTGTCATGGAGTTTCTATGACCTTGTTTAAACTGAATAACCTCCTACAGGCCCCATTCCCAAACATTCATGTTGAGGATTAGGGCTTCAACATATAAATTTGGAGGGGGACAAATTCAGTTCAAACCAGCCAGTCACCATTGCATCCCCCATTCTGATCACAGAAGTCCAATGTTCAAGTCCCCAGCACCCACTCTTATACCCTGGTTCATAGCCTGGGTTCTTCTCTGGTCTTCCTCAAGATTTTCTAAACCCCTAAGTCTGTGTGAAGTCTCCTGGTTATTAACATATGGTTCTCCAGGGAAGACAAAGTGTGATTTGCAGCTTTTGCCAATATCTGTGGTGTGTAAATACTCCCACCGTGGCCAATTTCACTAAATGTGGAGTTGCAGAGAGATGGTCAATGGGACACCTCTGTATATGTTTCCCCATGTCGTTAAAATAGACATAAGAAATATCAAGAAGGTTTGGTAATGGAAAAATGTAGTGAAATGATGAGCTTTGAGTGTTTTTCTTTGTTTTTAATATAACTCATTTAATTGCATGTTTATTTACTTTAATTTTTTTGTTTGTTTTTGAGACAGAGCATCAAGCTGTCACCCTGGAGAGAGTGCTGTGGCATCACTGCTCACAGCAACCTCCAATTCCTGGGCTCAAGCGAGTCTTTTGCCTCTGCCTCCCAAGTAGCTGGGACCACAGGCACTCGCCACAATGCCCGGCCATTTTTTGGTTGCAGCCATCATTGTTGTTTGGCGGGCCCGGGCTGGATTCGAACCCGCCAGCTCAGGTGTACATGGCTGGCACCTTAGCCCGCTGAGCCACAGGCGCCCAGCCATATTTACTTTAATCTTTAATGGCTCTATCTAATCAGGTCATAGAATTTCTAAAAGTAACAACTTGCTCTCACCACCCCACAAAAGCTCACTTCTGTATGCCAGTGGTCAGGGCTGCACCCACCAAGTGTCCCTCCCACTTGTACATCGACAGCACCTTGTGTCTACCCAGAACTAGCATAGTCTGAAAGCCACCTCCCTGGGTGGCCGTGAATCCAGGATGCTATTCCATTTCATCCCATCACCACAGCCACACGTCTCAGCAGTAAGTCATGTATGAGAGAGTAGCTCACAAAGTATACAACTGAAGATACCCCAGGACTCCATGGTACCAGCCTCTCAGTATTAAAACAGGATGCAGGGCATACCTTCCTAATTTTCCCAACAGCACCTGAGTTTCTTGAAAGTATAACAGTTAAAGATCAACCCTATAAAGCTCTCTTGTTAACAGGCACCCTACTCCACAGAAATTCAGTTTTGCCCAACTCCTGAAAGGGGATGAACAGACAGAAGGAGATGTAAATCTTTCTCTTTGGAGATCGTTTTTGAGAATGCATTTGCCACAGACTTCCCGAGGAAACACCAGACAAGGGGCTTCAGCCATATGTCGAGGGCAGATTCGGCTCGCCTTCTGTGATAGACAATATCAATAATCCCATTTCCCAAGAAAGGCAGAGGATCCAATTCTTGGACTTTCTGACCCAGCTTGTTTTTCTTATCTACTTGCTGCCAAGAAGAAAGAAAGGAACCCATGTAGCAGTTTCTCGACTCTACCCTGCCAATTTCCAGCCCCCTTTAAGTCCCCAATCAACCTGGCCTTAGGGGCTGGTCTTTCCTCCTCTTTCCTTGGAATGCCACACTGCCATCTCCCTGCTCTCTTTTCTCCCTCTCTTTCCCCCCCTCTCTTTCACTCTCTCACTCCTTCTCTCCTTCTAAGATGATAAAATAAACTTTATACTTTTATATTCTAATCACTGTTTGAAGAAACCTTTCTCAAACCTGTGTGCATCAGCTCTGTACTATCTCACACCCTAATACTTCCCTTTTGTGAAAGGTCATCAGCTGACTTGAACAAGAAAACAGACAATAGGACACACTAGAGAAAGACAGGGGCAGGGAACTATTTGGAGCAGTGGAATTGTCTACTCTTGACATGGGTCTTAGACCTTGGTCAACCTTGAAGAATAGCTACCAATTTTCTTACAACCTTTGATGAGAAGTAAAGCTCTCCTTTCCAAATTTATGAACTTTGCCATTTTCTTCATTCAGTCAACAAGTAAATAGCAGCTAATCCTGAAGCAAGCAACATTAATCTTCCCAAGTGGTGCCCTTCTGAGACTTAGGCAATATGAGGGTTGAAGGACTTGAGTGGTCAAGTGCAAACCTGGCTGTGTGGTACACGTTATCAACTCTTCTCAATAAGACTGGTCCTTTGCTGTGCAGGTTGAGACTGAATAACTGACATGACTAAGGAATTATTTATAAAATATAATCAGATTGGGGCTTGGAGGTTGACAATAGCAATCACTACCAGGGAATGAAAACCTACTATGTGGCAGGCCCTCTTTCAGTTCCTTAAACATATAATCTCATTTAACATTCACCTTTTAAGACAGTACTAAAACGCCCCATTTTATAGATGGAAAAACTGAAATTCAGAGAGTTTCAATAAATTATTGATGGCCACACAATTAATTGCTATGATTTAAACCCAGGTTGGCATGACTCTAAAACCAATGTTCTTTCCATCATGGAAAGGCATCTCTCGATCCAGCAAGCTCTGATTTTGCAGTACACTTAATAATGCACCTGCTAGGTAGAAGCTGTCCTGTCTGACCTGCCCTAAAAATCCACGAAGTCATTGCTCAGGTTCACAAGGAGAAGACGGAAGAAACCGAGGAGATGAGAAGCCATTCTAATTGCTTGATTTATTTGCTTTATTTCTGATCAGAATAAAATGTTCTCCACTAGCATGACTGCCTCCTTTTTTTATATACCAAATTTGTCCTAAATGACTTCAGGCTATTCTTCCCTTCTCCCTCTGCTCCCACCAAGTCAGGTTTAAAGGATAAAGATTTACCACCATGAAGTATACCCAAAAGAAATGCTTTAGGTTCTGGCCACATTTAGCATCTCTGTCTCTGAAAGCTTCTGGGCAGTAGAACAAGGGAACTACTTTCCATTGAGTCTGAAGACCCCATGTTTAACCATCTGAAAAAGAGATATTTGAACAGGCATTAATTCTCAGGGAGTCTCCTAATGACCAAGAATGTCAGTGACAAGGCCAACACTAAAATCACCAAATACTGGATTAATAATTGGACAAAATTATAGCACCTCATGTGACTCCCCCTCTAACTTTAAAATTATAAAAATGAGACTGACTGATCTCAAGGGGGATTTTATTTATGCCTCTTCTTGACATTCTAGGAGGGAAATGAGAACTGTAGTTTTGGAAAGGAGCAACATAAGCCCTTTCAAGATCCCAAGGCCCATGTTCAGGGCTGAATTGATGCTCAGTTGCTAGTCTCTGCCACTTTCGCAAAATGATCATTTTTTAAGTAGGAAAGCACATTTTGAAGACAGCTGAGTCTTCAAAACAGAGAAAGGTAATCTGGGCTCAGAGCAAAAGGGTCATAAATTATGGCATGTGACACTTGGGTGTAATGTGCACTGAGTGCTTATGGAGAAGCCATTGTGTAACGGTAAATAATAGGAAGATTATGCAGTGTTCTCTTCCAGGGAGTTTACAGTCCCCTACTCTCTCTATACTTCACAAAACATTCACAAGGCTAAGTATGTGGAGGGTCCACTGAGGCCAATTTTTTGCAGGGACAGGGACTACGACATGGAGCAATTATGCCCAAGATAACAGAGAACAACACATTAGTGCGCATAGAGCCCAAATCTCTTGAATCAAGCACTCGAACAATAGATCATCTACCCTTCACCATTAGGCATTTTTGCTAAAATCCAGTAATGATCAGAGGAATAAATTTAATCAAGATCTTATACAAATCTGACTGGATGTTGAGTTTGTCAACATACATATCAAATGAACAAGCTCACAAAAAGTGAGAAATAACAAATTAGATCTCTCGCCCTCATTTAGGCAATGCAGAAAAGTCAAATGTCAAATCAAATCTGTATTTTCCCTACTTCTTGGGCTCAGGGTATTAACAGGGATGAAAACATCCTGATTGATTTCAGTGCTCCTTCAGATTCTAAGCATAAGCTAAAAACTGAAGACATTTTGGCCGAGGTAAAATGAATTTTTTTCTCAAGACTTGAAAGAGGCTCCTAAGTCTAGTTGAGAGTATGGAGAGAAATGTCTGTCCAACTGTTTTGACGAATGGGACTACATGAAGACATGGCTCACCAGAGGCCTACAGGAGTCTATTTTGTCACCTTGCTGTGTCACTGGTTCATTCAACAGAAGACGAGACAATTGCTTGAGTCTAGCAGTTAAAAACAGCCTCGGTAACATAAGGAGACTCAAAAAATATGTGTACTTTGATGACTTCATAGTTTGGCCCATATCTTTTCTTTTTTGTTGTTGTTGTTTGTTTAGTTTTAGCTAAATATCCTGGTATTTTATAACATTTCCTATAGAGAAATTAAGAAGGTAGTTAAATCTTTTCTTTAGAACAAAAGAATAAAATTTATTTATTATTGAAAGTTCAGGACATTTCTTGATGCTTTACAAATTATTATTGGTAATGTCACACCATTTCCTTGAAATTGTTATAGATTCCAGAGCACTAACATTTACATTCTTTTTTATATGAGCTGTTGGATTTGGAAGAATTTTCCAGCCTAATATCAGACTCTGTATCCCACTGTGCTGCTGGGCCTCTTCTGAGGCATCCCCATGACTGTGGATCATGCTTCTTTGTGTGACAATGCTGGGAGAGGAGGCACAGGGAGCAGGACAAAGCTGCTCCTCTCCAGTGGTTCTCAACCCTTCTAATGCCGCAACCCTTTAATACAATTCCTCATGTTGTGGTGATGCCCACCCAGGGAGGGTATTAATACAGGATATTAATACTGTATTAAAGAGTCAGGGCATTAGGAAGGCCGAGAACCACTGCAAGCCACTCCTCTACAAGACAGTTACCATAGCTACTGGCAACCACACAGGCAGCCACAGCAACAATACAAATAATTTACATTGAGGAAACTAAGTATATTCTCAACCCAACTTTTCTCTCCATATTTCACAAATGAGCTTGGTCACACCAATAACCACCCACTCCCCCACCTTGTGCTCATTAGAGAGGATTTTGATAGTGAAAAAACTGTGATGGCAGTAAGAGGTGGCTCTTCTCTGTCTATAATTAAAATCTTCTACAAATTGTACAAAAACCTTGTATAAATGCTAGAACCTCTTCTCCTCCCAGGGTCATGTAAGGAAGGGGCCCTGAAGCTAAAATTTTGTTAACCTTTTTGGCAAATACACCTCTGCCAGGACATCCCACCTTTGCCTAAGTCTAGAGAATATACTTAGTTTGCTCAGTATAAATTAACTGTCGTGTGAGTTGTATTTAACTCACATTAGTTTTGAGCCCAGGTCCTCATGAAACATATATAACTTACTCATCCTTTTTCTTTGGTTTTTCCTTAGGAGCCACGCGGAACTCAATGAAAAAAATTTTTTTCTAGTGTGGCAGTCAATGTGTCAGACATATCTTCCTTTGTGTAAAGCAAAGACATTGGCTGGAACTTTTTCTGTTGAATTTCTTACTTTATCATTTCCTTCCTTGTTCAGCAAAAACCTTTATGTGGACCCATGTGTTAGCCTTATGGAGATTGGAGAGGATAAGTTAGGAAGAGGATGGGACATTTTTTTCTCCCTATGAGCTCCCAGTCTCCAGGGAAGAGGAGCTTTTGAGCCCTTGGAAGAACCACATCATGATACTGCCGGGAGGGGCTAGCTTCAGTAGAGTCACTCTTCATCCCATAGGAGGGTCCCAGAGTGGGCATAAGTGGGTTCTGCTTCTCTGTAAAGCTGTGCCCCCAGAATGTGATGGATTTGAAAGAGATTAAGTGTATCTTCACGAGATCCCCCTTTTCACTGCACTCCACTCCCCATACAATTGCCCTGCATCTGACATTTTGGTCTCACAGTATAGCCATATAGCCAAGACACGGAACTCTGAGTTTGATGCCAGTAGGCAAAGAGAAAAGATATGAAGCTACAATCTCTACTGGTATAAATCCTATGATTTTTTTTCCTTTGGGTAATTTTTATGGTTAAAATGGAAATTGAATACTGTCCCCTCAAAATGGCCTCTGGCCAGAGATACTGTGGCCAGCTCACCCTTGAATACAGCTGCTTCAATTGCTAATCCACACGGAAGGCTGAGGATATCAGCTCTGGACTGCATCTCAGCATACTCAGACTGCCCAGACTGGAGATTGGCTCTTGTCCCCGTAACAATAGCTAGGGTCAAATGAACATGGGAACCGAGGAGTTAAAATAACCCAGAAACAAGGGTTTTGCAGAACAATATGTTCCTGTTTCTGGCTGAGGAATTTTCTAGTGCTACATTGGACGGAGACCAGGTCCTTTCCCTGGTTTACAAAGGCCCATTCTCACTGGGGCAAAAAGCAGCATCCATGTGCCTTCCTGGAATTCAGTGAGCCCAAATGCCATGCTGCTGTGTGTGTTTGTGTATGGGTTTTCCCACATATGCCAAACATTTGAAAAATGCCTTTAAATCTCATACGGGGTCACAGTTACTTAGATGTGCCTGCCTGATTTCAGAATGCATAGCTATTCTATACCACAGGTGGCTGTATCGTCGAAAGAGATTTCCTAGACTGACAGAAAATAATGGCCTTCTAGAACCACTGAGCTATGCTGACTATGTAACAAGTAAAACAAAATGAACCATCACAAGAGTGGCTAATAGTTATCAAAAGCTTATTGACCCAATCAATGACAGAATACTAGAGCTGAAGGACATATTCACATGAATCATGGATTCAACTCACATCTACTGAGAATCTATTATGTGCCATGCACGGGGAATACAGAAATGAATTAGATAGATTGTTTTCCCTCATGGAAGTCATGTTCTAGTAGGGGAGATAAGCTATTAACAAGTAAATAAATAAACAAGATAAATGCTCATTATTCTAAGTGCCATGATGAAAATAAACTAGGTGTATGGTAGAGCACTGTGAGGAAAGGAGAGATTTTTTAGATAGGGTGGTCAGGGGAAGCTTCTGTATTGACCACTGACCCTATAGGTCCACTGACTGCCCTTTCTTGCTAGTTCTGTGCCCCAGGATGTGTATCTCCATTCAATTCTTAGGATTCAGCAAATCCAACAATACGCCACATGTTTGGAGCAGATTGAGAAGCATTATGAAAGACTTTGAGAACCCCAACAGAGTAATCTCGGTACAGACCCACAGGGTTTGCAGTGAGACCACCCATATGATATCATTCCCTTGGAGAACAAGCCAGTTACCTGGTAGCAAAAATGTCAAGATATTTATATTTCATATAAATGCCCTCTTCAGAAGGCATCCATAACGGAGGGTGCCACTGGCAATCAGGTAGATGAGATTATCTATCGTATAAATGTCAGCCAACCTCTTTCTCATAGATGCTAGTGTTTGCTGAAAGAGCCTATGAAAAAAACTGGCCCTGATGACAGAGATGCAGAAAACACATGGGCTCAGAAATCTGGACTCCCCCTCACTAAGTCTTGTCCCCCTCACTCAGCCGTGGCTAGTGCCCTCACTGAAAGCCCAAATTTTTACTAGGGAAAACCAATGCTGAGTCACCGACGTGGTACCATTCCCTTGGGAGACCTGCCTATCCACTGATAATTGATCAATTGATTGGGGCTCCATGTGTCATGGAGGAATTAACAACTTTTTTTTACAGCAACAGAGACATATTCTAGATAAAGATCTGCCTTCCCTTCTACAATACTTCTTGTAGCACTGCCATTAAGGGATTCACAGAATTTCTTTTCACTGTTGGTATGATTCCTCATAGAGCTTCTGCTAGCAAAGGAAGTGGGGCAATAAGAAGTCACAGCCCAGACACTGCATTTCATTCTTCCCATGGTTTAATTCATATCAGAAACCCACAATGTAAGAAGTACAGAAGGGGTTTCCACATGTCACCATACACAGGAAAATTTACAATGGTAGATACAGTATCTTGGAATGTGTTCACCATGAGAGGGAGAAAAGACTGTGTTTGTAAATATTTTGTAAATTTTGTAATGATTATTTTGTAAAGAAAGTTACATTTAACTACAATTTCAAATTATCTCTATGAGTGGAGACCTTTGGGATACCACGTATTATTATTAATACATATAATTTTTATAGCTATGGAAACTGAGACTAGGAGGTTTGAAAAATTGCCCTAAATGGTCAGTGAGTTTATGGGACAAGCTAAAATCCACACTCTCTGGCCAAAAACTCTGTGTTAAAGAAGAACTGCATTACTTTGGAGAAATGGCTGATTCTAATGTTGGGGGAGGAGAAATAGAAGAAGATCCAGACACATCTCATAGTTTCATAAAGTAAGGAAGGAACCCTCTCCCAAAAAATATAAGAAGGAAGGAAGGGCAGGAGGGCACTTAGGTGTGGCGGAGGGTAAACTGGTACCAAGGAAGTGGCTAAGGGCAGAGAGTGGGAACTAGATTGTATCTAGGAACCAAATTGTAGCTAGGATCTTTTCCCTAGTGGGAACAGAGGCGCAGTAAGGAGCTCCTAGTAACCTTGAACTAACCTGAAACTTATTACCATCTAATTAGCATAGTATGGGTGGCATTTTTATGAAGGATTCTAGGAGGACACATGCATAGTAAGGAAACCCTTACATAGCCAACGTCTTATGTAACGTGTTACATAATCTGTCATATAACCCTAACTTGTCAATCACCCCAAAGGCAGGAAATAGCAACCAATCCTGCCAGGAGAGAGGTGGGACAAACTAGTGAGCATATAAAGACAACATGTGGCCAGTCTGTCAGGTCTTTGCTTGCAGAGAATGACCCATCTCTCCCTTTAGTATGTACTTTGCTGTGCAAAAAATGGGTGTGATTGCTTTGTGTCTGTGACCATTGTGTCATTGTCTTGACTCGGTACTAGTACTCATTCTTGACATTGGGAACAAGGGACCAGGCTTCCACTGGTCTTCCACAGACCTAACAGAAGGAAGGAGATGAAGGACAGGAAGGGAGATGGAGGGAGGGAGATAAGCAGAGCTTGTCAAAGGGACCCAGGAACCGGCGTAAAGGAGCACTGGAACAAAGCTGGAACAGTTTGAGCAACAAAATGAATAACTATCATGTTGGATTGTAACTAGAAGAATAAAACAAACCCACAAACCCATTCTGATATAAATAATTGATAGAATAAACAAATACATGGCAGAGAATGGATAAATCTTTCTTACAAAAGAATTCCAAATAACCTATGTAGATTCTCTCTCTCCTAAGAGGCGGAACTTAATTCCCCTTCCCTTGAGTCCAGACTTTACTCAGTTTTCAGTATCCAAGAAACTAATTTATAGACAAGGGAAAAGAGTAACTTCCCAGTGGAGAAACCTAACAGATACCACCATGACCACGTGGTCAAGGTTAACATCACCAGTGGTAAGTCATGCTGGCATCACACGTTCCTTAATATGGTAAATGTGGAAGCCTCCTCCCCCCAAAACCCCATAACCCCAGACTCATCATGAGAAAACATCAAAATCGAGAGACATTGTACAAAATATCTGATCAGCACTCTTTACAGCTGTCAAGCTCATGGGAAATAAGGAAAGACAGAAAACGTCACCTAGTCGAGGAGGTTACCGAGAGAATGCAGACGCAATGTGGCATCCTGGACTGGGTCCTAGATGAAAAGAAAGGACATAGTAGAAAAATTGGCAAAAGAAAATCTGTAGTTTAGTTAACAGTATTGGAGCAATGTGAATTTCTTTCTTTTTATAAATATACCACAGTTATGTGTCAAGTTAGCACTTAGAACATCTGGATAAAAGGTATATGGAATTCTCTGTATAAACTGCGAAACTTTTCTGTCAATCTAAAAGTATGACAAAGTAAAAGTTAGAAATCTAAAAACATTTTACAAGACACAGAAAACAGACCACTGTGTTAGATCGTCTCTGAGTCATAGTATTTGACAGAACTTCCCTAGGTACTTTCCATCTGGGAACATTAGATTGCTAGGACACAAAAGATTTGCCTCTCTGCCCAACTAACAGAGAAGATAAAGAAAAGATAAAATGAGAAACATAAGGAGTTAATTAATTCTCCAGTTTATAAAGATTACTCTGAAGAGATTGCATGATTAAACAAACAATTCAGTAAATTCAGTGACTCTACCATCAGCTAGGAGTTCAATTGTTGAATTTTTCTCTATGCATACTTGAAACCACAGGTCTTATATCTTAGGCTGAAATCTCCAATTTCACTGAAAAAAAAAATAGTGTACCAGCCTTGATGAATAGTCACTGGAATAAATCATTTGAGACATTCAGAAGCTTCATTATGCATTTGCCTGAAAAATTGTCCTCTTTGGTGAATGTTTTTAACATATTTCTCCTATCTGTCTCCACTGCAACCCATCATGCTGGAAAATCAATATAGATGGCAAGTGGACACAGCAGACAAAGGCGATGAAGTATAACTACTGGGAAGCCAAATTGCTGTCTTCCTCATAGCAGCTGGCTTGTGTCTGGTCCCAAGCAGCAACAGAGCAGTTGGCAATTAATAATTGCACATTTATTAAACACCTATTTTTGCAATGCATAAAAATAACGACCATGTGCCAGAACTGTATGATCATTATTTTATGACCAGCCCCACAGGGTAGTCATTATTATCCCCATGGTTACAGGTTCAGTGATTAAAACTCACAAGCATTAAGTCAAATGATCAGCCAAGCATCAAATCTAGATTTCCTTGACTTCAGCCCTCCACCATTTCCCCTGACACAGCAGGGCTTGTCAAAGGAGCAGAGTTGTGCTTACAGGGACAACACAGCCAGGAGCATACACCCTCAGCAAATCAAATGAGAGCTCAAAGGCTGTTGGAAAACAAATCATTTTTACAAAAACATGGGAGATCAGCTAAAGCAACATGTGGTTGTTAGTAAAATCAATATGTCCCTAAGTATTTACTTAAATGGTATGCTTGGCATTTGCCTGACTAAGGTATAACCCAGGTAGACATCTTTTCTTTTTTTTTAGACAGAGTCTCAAACTGTCACCCTGGGTAGAGTGCCATGGCATCACAGCTCAAGCAACCTCAAACTCTTGGGCTTAAGTGATTCTCTTGCCTCAGCCTCTCAAGCAGCTGGGCGCCACAACACCGGGCTATTTTTCTTTGTTGCAATTGTCATTGTTGTTTTAGCTGCCCCAGGCTGGGTTGGAACCTGCCAGCTTGGGTTTATGTGACTGGAGCCCTACCCACTGAGCAACAGGTGCCGCCCTAGGCAGACATCTTTTTAACTTTCTTCTTCTTCAAGTCATAAGAGATATTGTTTTTCTTTTCAAAAAGAGCAACAAAAATGTATCTGTGTAATAGGAGAAAATAGTTTGTGGGGCACGAACAGCATTTTCATTATAAACCTACAGCAGCTTTCCCTCGAGGAAACACTGAACATACTTGGAAAGGTCCAATGGCTCAGCCAGCTGCGCCCTACACAGCAGAAGGCGTGCAGCTCACTCCAGGAGCTGGACACAGCTCAGGTAGGCAGGCGAAGACCAGGATGACCAAACTTCAGCTCAGTTAAATGAGTACATCTCTCTATACATAATTTGTATATTTTAATACCTAATATAACTAAATGTATAAATATAAAATTCTATTTGTAATATAAATTCAAAATATAGAATAAGACATATTGTATCAAATGATAATTTTTGTTTTAAAAGGAATCAATAGGCTCACCTTAATTTTTTTTTTTTTACTGGGAGCTTAGGGGTAGCTAATGAGATGAGGGGCACCCCTAACTGGATAAGAAAATTCCTGCAGAACAAAGGTATATAAGGGGTAGATGCCTCTGCCCTCCAATTTTCAGATAATGTTCCAGACACACATGCCCCCAAATAATCGAAGTCAGACAGACAATAAGAAAGCAGAGCAGGGCTCGAGCTTAGACTTTGGTGCATTAGCAAGAGGCCTCTAAAACGGTGAATCTGATGAACATCAACTCAAGCTGGAAGGCCAAAGAATCTGGTCCACAGAAGCCTGGCCAGGAGAGGCAGAGGCAGCCTTGGCCCACTCTGGTTCAAGTCTGGGGCTGCGTGGAAACAGGTGGACTATGGCAATGAGCCAGCCACCTGGACCAATGCTTAGTGTGTAGTATGAACACTTCACTCTCATTGATTTAACTGCATAACTTAGGTGCCTCAAAGGGAAAAGCCCAAGGAAGAGCAAGACAAGGAGGGGATAATTTAAACAGCATAAGCTACAATGCCCTTCCCTTACCGAGCACACGCCAAGTGCCAGTGGACACACAGCTGCTGGCAAGGCCTAAGGAGCAAGCAAGAACACACAAAGGGCTTTAAGCATTTCTTGGCCACTGACATATTGTTCATCTGGACAAACAAATGAGTATGCAAGGAAGGAGAGGAATTGAGGCCCAGGGGCACACAGACATTGACCAGTGAAGAATTGGACAAATGTATGAAATCACATGCAAAAGAGAGAAACACCTCGATGCTTTCTTTAATAGCGGGGGAAAGAGGTCTATGGGACAAGTATTCCCCCTCATAGAAACGGGCTACACAATACTCATTGCTGGCAGAAAAACAAAGATACCTGTTAACAAAGAAATCCGACCAAGCCTCAGAGTCACTCGCTGCTGTATTCCCGAATCAGTCCGGTACAGAGCCGATGACACTGCTGTTGAAAGCTTCCAGGATTTTCTTGTTGAGAGATATTTAAAGCACTGACTAATGTGACTCTTATGACACACTTGACCTTGAGCAACAGAAATCCGAGAGAAGGCACCTTTCGCATTAAACACTAGCCTGAGCCCCAAAGGCATCTCATGGGTGTATGAAATGCATGTGGGGGAGATTCGTTCCAGGCCATGCACTGTCTGTCACCATTGCTGATTGAACCACTGCCATGAGACTGTGCTCCTAGCCCATGGGGGAAAAATTCAGGCCTGGGCTAACACTTCGTCTCTCAATACTTCTCTGGAATTACTTACCAAAGAGTCTTTCAAGAGGTTTTGCACTTGTTATCAACAATCAAACCTCAAAAGGAATCATCATCCCAGGAGAGTCAGAGGATATGAGGTGGCCATTTCGTTGGCTTCTAAAGACATAGAAAATTATTGCATCAAATATCAAATGCAAATCACAGGCAGGAGATGATGATGGGGGAAAAATGATTCTCTGTGTCACTGTAACCCGAGAGTTGGCAAAAAAGAATACTATTTGTCGATGTATTTGTCTACAAAATCCTGCTATTATACTTGCAGATTCACTAGAAAAAGTGCTTATTCTCATTCTTTCTTTGTAGTTTTCCAAAATGCACGAACACATACTCTCTCGTGCCACAGTGAGTGTGAACTCTGTGATGGAGAATGTCGCAGTGGGGAGGCTGAGGGTCAGGATATCAAGGGGCTTGTCCAGGTTCAGGCTTGGAGTGGGGATGGCTCTTTGATCCCAATGGTGAGGAACCCAATGTAACCACAAAAAAACATCTGAGCTACAAAAGAAAAGGAACAACTGCTTGGAGGTCTATTTTCTTGGGGTAGCAGCTTGCAAGGCAGCTTGCTATGAGGGCATCAGTGCCCCACATTCCATCACTCACCCAGGATGAATGGCTGCCCCAATTTGCAGGCTTCTCTGGAAGGATGTTGGCTCTCTGCCCTTTCCTACATGCTCCCGAATCAGAGCTCTTATTAGTGTTTTGTCCTTTTTAATTCCCTTTCCGCTATTTATTCATTATAAAGCCGCTCAGATTCTAACACTCTAAACTATTTGTGAATACAAATGCAGGCAGCACTTGTCACTTACTGTGTGACCGTGTACGTCTTAGTCTCCAGCGCCTTTGTTCCTGGAATTTCCTCATTACAGAAAACAAAACAAACAAACAAAAAAGCATAAGATGGCTTATTTGGCCTGTCGTTTAGGCAGCATTTTATTTATCCTAGTATAATTGTAATAATATTCCTGGAATTAAATATTATATTCAAACCGCTAGCTCCCTCACTCAGTGGACAAATTTTCAAAGTAGAACAGAAAGAACAACTTCAACTTTAAAAAAGAAAACAAGCACTGGGCGGTGCCTGTGGCTCAAAGGAATAGGGCGCTGGCCCCATATACCAGAGGTGGTAGGTTCAAACCCAGCCCCAGACCAAAAAAAAAAAAAAAAAAATGCACCAAGGGAAAAAAAAAAGAAAAGAAGTATTGAGCCTATATAATGATTCTAACCATGGAAATTATAATTACTAAATTATAACTCAATAACTCTAACTTCTTGAAAGTTAGAATTCTACTCAGGATATTTCATGCACAAATCCTTCTTAAAATGACCTTCTCTCTTCCAAACAGAACCTAAACCCAGTCTGATGTCCTACACCCAGACAGAGGACAGATTTCTACCTACGAAATTCATGCTATCAGTGTAAAATGTTTTTTAAATTCCCCTTCCACATGAGGGAACACTGTGCACACATCAAAATAATGTTTTCAAATCATTTGTAATGCCACGGAAAGCAAATAAAGAAGGTGTTCAGCCATATACATTCTATAATCTCAGTGGTATGAAATAAGCACTATAAAATAGAGTTTAAATGGCTAGGAAGAAGCACATAGAGTATTCATTATAATGATCTCTGCGGTCCATGATGCTGACTGACTTTTGTTCTTTATTTTTTCCTTTATTTTTATCTGTCACTTTTTAAATTTATTTGTTTGTTTGTAGGAGGAGTTGAAATTAATTTTAAGGAAGATTTTCTCCTTTTTTCCCCTAAACACGAATAATTCAGTAAAACTAGCTTAACTACAGAAAGGTAACAAAGTAAGAGGAAAGCATCATGCCACACCAAGAGGCAGAGACTGGGGAGAAGTCATGTTATCTTTTAAGTGCCCTATGCACAGGGCCACCTCCCCAGAGGGGGAGCACAAGGACCTTGTCCTCAGCTATCGAACTTCAAAAGACTATTTATATAAAGGTGCTGAGAACATTTATTTGAAAGAAGTATTTATCCAGGTAAGTGCTTAGGATGATCAAGAGATTATAATATTTGTCCAGGAAAGTAAAACATTGAAACCATATAAAGGAGTCAGGGTGATTGCCAAGGGCAATAAAACTTTAAAAATCTCTTGGCTGACATTTTAATACAATAAACTAAAAATATCTGTTGATCATAGACAGGCTGATAGTCTCATCTTCAAGTATAATGATTTTCATTATGTGCCTCAAGGGAGACAATGTCTTTCTGGTTAGATCCATTTTGCATAGTCTTTTCTACTTACAACACTTTTCTCCCCTCCAAACTAACTTCACTTTCCCAGAGATCTTAGTTAAACATCACTTCCTCTGAGACAGATTCCCTGATTAACCAATCTTCGGCTGATAATTGATCGGCCACCTCTCTAATCAACTATTTTAGAACTTCTCATGTTCTCTTTTTTTTTTGAGACAGAGCCTCAAGCTGTTGCCCTGGATAGAGTGCCTTGGCATCACAGCTCACAGCAACCTCCAGCTCCTGGGCTTAAGCGATTCTCTTGCCTCAG
>CAUYON010091431.1:0-15301 GCA_963573935.1 Arctocebus calabarensis
CGCCTGTAGTCCCAGCTACTGGGGAGGTGGAGGCAGGAGGCTCGCTTGAGCCCAGGAATTGGAGGTTGCTATGAGCTGTGATGCCACCGCACTCTTTCCAGGGTGACAGCTTGAGGCTCTGTCTCAAAAAAAAAAAAAAAAAAAAAGAGCAGTCGAGCTGAAGTGAAAACTCACTATGATCCACCACGAAAGCTTGTGGCCATGCAGCGGCCAGGTCCCTATGACAGAACTGGGGCTGGCAGAGGGTATAACAGCATTGGCAGAGGAGCCAGCTTTGAGAGAATGAGGCATGGTGCTTATGGTGGAGGCTATGGAGGCTATAATGATTATAACGGCTATAATGATGGCTATGGATTTGGGTCAGATAGATTTGGAAGAGACCTCAATTACTGTTTTTCAGGAATGTCTGATCACAGATATGGGGACAGGACATTGTGTACACATGTGTGGATTACCTTATAGAGCTACTGAGAATGACATTTATAACTTTTTTTCACCTCTCAACCCTGTGAGAGTACACATTGAAATTGGCCCTGATGGCGGAGCAACTGGTGAAGGAGATGTTGAGTTTGCAACTCACGAAGATGCTGTGGCTCCTATGTCAAAAGACAAAGCAAATATGCAACACAGATATGCAGAACTCTTCTTGAATTCTATAGCAGGAGCAAGCGGTGGTGCTTATGGTAGCCAAATGATTGGAGGCATGGGCTTGTCAAACCAGTCCAGTTATGTCAGCAGCTGAGTGGTGGTTATGGAGGCAGCTATGGTGGCCAGAGCAGTATGAGTGGATATGACCAAGTTTTACAGGAAAACTCCAGTGATTTTCAATCCAACACTGCATAAGTAGCCAAGGAGCAATGAACAGCAGCTACTATAGTAGTGGAAGCCGTGCATCTATGAGTGTGAACGGAATGGGAGGGATGTCTAGCATGTCCAGTATGAGTGGTGGACGGGGAATGTAATTCATCCCGATCACTGACTCTTGGTCAAGAGTTTTGGTTTTAAGAAAAACAAAACTTTAGGTTAACAATTTCTTGCAATACGAGCTTGTGATTTATGCTTACTCTATAAGTGGAAATCAGGATTGTTTTAAAGACTTAAAGGTTCCATATTTTTGAACACAACACTCATCTAGGATGTAACAACAACGTTGAGTAAACTATAACTGTTAAACAAGTTCCAGCTTTTCTCAAGTTAGTTATGTTGTAGGATGTACTTAAGTAGTAAGCGTATTTAGATTAAAGCAGTTGAATCATGTTAAATGTTGCTCGTATACCACATAACATTGAACATTGTTTAGATGCATGTTGAAAGACATGCTTTTTTTTTGTAAAACTCAATATAGGAGCTGTGTCTACAATTAAAAGTGAAACATTTTGGCTTGTTTGTTAATTCTAGTTTCATTTAATAACCCTGTAAGGCTCGTAAGTTTAAGCTTTTTTTTTTTTTTTTAAGTTAATTGGGAAAATTTTGAGACACAATACCAATACTTTAGGATTTTGGTCTTGGTGTTTGTATGAAATTCTGAGGCCTCTATTTAAAACTTTCATTGTTTTGTGATTTCCTTTTAGGTATATTGCGCTAAGTGAAACTTGTCCAATAAATCTTCCTTTTAAAAACTGCACTTTGTCTTGTCTGTGCTTCAGTGTCATGTGGACTCTCTCTTGGTGCTCTCTTCTTGCCTGAGGCATAGGTCCACGTCTTTGGCGGTGGCAGAAAGAGGCTCGGCAGTTGAGGCTGTTGTATAGATGTCTTCAGACTTCTCTTCCCTCCAGTGCAACTGAAGGTAAACTTTGAGGCCCTTATGGAAGGTCTGTGTGTTTTGGCTGCACAAGACCTGCTCTGAGAACTGCCTGTAACTTGCTAAGCACTGCACAAATCTCCGGGCGAGGCACCAGTGCATGTCTTGCATGTCTAGGAGGCTTTCAGGCATGATGGTGAAGTGCCAGAGGCAAGGGCTGACTGGAAGCTTCATGTTTTTTTTTTTTTTGTTTTTTCTTTTGTTTTTAAGCCAGGCAAATTTAGCATGTGAAGTTTTGAGGTTTGTTTTGTATACATAGGATGTTTTTTAGGACTTACAGGCACATGGGGCCCTAGTCCCCTAGTCCTTTGAGCCACAGGCGCTGCCCAGCATAAATCAATTCTTGAAACGTACTCTTGTTTCTGGTAGGTTGGAACTCTGACGTGCTAAGAAATGTTTTCTGTATCCAAGCTGTTTAAAGGAAAGGTCCCAAAATACTCTGGTAGATGCTAAAGGGCACTGCAGTTTGCTAGTGCTCTTCTATACTCAAAAAATCTGTGGTATTGGAAGAACATAGAATTTAAGCTGGGATATAACAAGTGTGGGTTTTTTTTTTTTTTTTTTTGGTGTTTTTTGGCCAGGGCTGGGTTTGAACCCGCCACCTCTGGCATACGCGACCGGTGCCCTACTCCTTTGAGGCACAGGCGCCGCCCTGTATGTGTAAGTTTTTAACTCCTATGATGTGGTGAAGGCTTTCCCAAGTTTGTTTTCGGCTGAGAGTATTGTGGACTACAGATTGATTGCAACTGGCCATTTCTGGCTGTGTATGGTGGATTGCATGTAGTGGATATGCATGGAGGGCTCTGTAGGTCCAGCCTTGCTGCATGTGGTCCCGAGAGGACTGGGGGCAGTTTACATTAGAGGAGGCAAAGGTCTGAAACGTATTAGGTCTAACAAGTCTAGAAATAAACTTTTGGTTCTTTAGTTAACTGATTTACACTGCAGAAATAGTCTTAATTGGGCAGTGCCTAACTGATTTACACTGCAGAAATACTCTTAATTGGGCAGTGCCTGTGACTCTGAGTAGGGCACTGGCCCCATAAACCGAGGGTGGCGGGTTCAAACTCAGCCTCGGCAGAAATGCAACAAAAAAATAGCCGGGTGTTGTGGGTGCCTATGTGTAGTCCCAGTTACTCAGGAGGCTGAGACAAGAGAATTGCCTAAGCCCAGGAGCTGGAGGTTGCTGTGAGCTATGAAACCATGGCACTCTACCTAAAGGGCGACAAAGTGAGACTGTCTCTTAAAAAGAAAAGAAATATTCTTGAAAAACTTGGGACAGTTGCAGGAGGAAAGGATTATATATATAATTAGTAACTTTTGGAGTAAGGTTGGGTTGAAAATTATGTCTAGAAACATTTAGTGTTTTTTGGAACTTGATGCTCCCTAGACCTTAACTACTTATGAGCAGTTACTGCAGTTTAACCAAGACCTCTGCCCCTGTTGGCTTGCACATTGAGCTCTCAGAACAGGGGTTCTCAACCTGTGGGTTGTGACCCACAGGAACTGTATTAAAGGGTTGTGGCATTAGGAAGTTTGAGAACCACTGCCTTAGATCATCCATCCCTTATTTCTTAGGCTGGGAAAAGGTGGTGTGAGCCAGACTTGAGGGTTATGAAAATGTTCAGGGTATGTGTGGATGCCAGATTGAAAAGTTATGGACCACTAAAGGGCAGCTTTTTTTTTTGTTTTGCACTTTTTGGCCAGAGCTGGATTTGAACCTGCCACTTCCAGCATGTGGCCCTACTCCGTTGAGCCACAGGGCAGCTTTTGATAGCTTTGTTACCTGGATCTGCTGTAGTGCTTATTGAGCTTTTGATCCTTGGCCATGGAAGTGTGTGAGATTGGGCGAAAATGGGTATGAGACTTTAACTGAACTTTTAAGTGTCAGGCACAGTGATGAGAACTTTTTATACTTAGTTTTTTTAAAGAGTTTCACCATATCATCCTCAGTAGGGTGCCATGGCATCACAGCTTATAGCAACCTTCACTCTTGGGCTTAAGCGATTCCCTTGCCTCCGTCTTCCAAGTAGCTGGGACTACAGGTGCCTGCCGCAACACCCAGCTATTTTTTTGTTGCAGTTTGGCCCATGCTGGTTTTGAACCTGCCACCTTTGGTATATGGGGCCAGTGCACTGCCACTGAGCCACTGACCATCTGGCTGTACTTTTTAAGCTGTAGGACTCTGGGTAAATATGGGAACTAATTTTGCTGAGCTGTCTCTTCTCTGGATGGGAAGTATGGAGAGAAGTGGAATCTGGAGGTTCAGGCAAAGGGTACTAGAGCAGTGTGAAGAATCAGTGCTGACCCAGGTTGTGGGTGAGCCTTCCTCCTTCAGGAAGAGCCAGGATTCAGTCAGGCAGGGGTCCTGAGCAGGGTGTCCATCTGGATGGTGGAAAATAATACAGCCTGGAAGACAGGTGGGTGCCTATGGATATTAGAATGGAAATGTTTTATTTCTACCTTGAAAGTTCTAGGCCATTGACTCTTATGATGGTGGGAGTCCATAGGAAGAAGCCTTGGAGTCAGTATCAGCACTGCTTTTGAAGCAGTGAGAGAATGGCTGCCTGACCAGTGCTTTTCCACAGGTGTTTCCCTCTGTTGAGGTCACTTCGCCTGTCTAGGCTCACCTGGGAAGGGCATAGGCTGAGCCCAGCAGGCTTTTTTTTTTTGGTAGAGACAGTCTCACTTTATCGCCCTCTATAGAGTGCCACGCTGTCTCAAAGCTCACAGCAACCTCCAACTCCTGGGCTTAAGCAATTCTCTTGCCTCAGCCTCCTGAGTAGCTGGGACTGCAGGCGCCCGCCCCAACGCCCAGCTATTTTTGTTTTTGCAGTTCATGCAGTTCGGCTGAGGCTGGGTTTGAACCCACCACCTTTGGTATATGGGGCTGGTACACTACTGGATGAGCCTCAGGTGGCGCCCCGAGCAGTCTTTTTTGAGTAATAACAATAGCCTTCACTTTATACTCTTCCCTATGGGCCTTCAGTCCGGGGTGACAGCTTGGCAAGATTCCTGCTGAGATGACACAAGCTCATTTTTTGCATGCACCAGAATGAAAAATAAATGATTTTTATTGCAACAATAGGTATTCACGAGGGCATGAAATGGTAAATCTCTTGCCTGAAGCAGAGAAGGCACACTGACAGACTTGGCGTATGAAGCCCTGTGCACAAAGTTTTTGAGAGGAGAGAAACTGATTACTTACAAATACAACTGCTGCAAAATAGGCTAATTCTTCAAAAAGTAAAAAATCAGTAACAAACTCATAGTTACACAGTCACATGGAAGTTTCAATCCAGAGGAATTAATTCTATACAAGTAATGGAAAGGTGCACAGCTGATTCCTACGTGCTGTCTTCCAGGGCCAGCAGCCCTGGTCACAATTAGATTACTTTTGATTCTTCTGGGAATCAAACTTCCCAAGCTTCCTGTGATCCCTGCAGACCCAGAGTTTGGCACTGTTCCCGAGGCTACCTGGTGCCCTGAGAAGCGAAGTCAACTGCTGATGCCCCTGCAGGTAGCCTTTGTGCTCAGGAGGCCACAGAGGAGCAGCGCTGCAGCAGCAGTGTGTGGCAACTGTCGCACACACGCACGGGTTTGGGGTAGGAGGGCAGGGCCAGCTCATTGCTGGAGCAGGTGTTGCAGAAGATGTGACCACAGTTGCGGCAGTGGTGCTAGAGTACAGAAAGAAGGCAGTCACGGGACCCCAGGGAAATGAATCTGTACGCCCTCACCATTCCCCTAATGTTTAGAAGCCTGGTTAATGCTTTAACATCCTTCCTGAAACAACATATACTACTTAACTGTTTCAAATTTTTGAGTCGCATTCTCTGTCACCCTGGCTATTGGTATCATAGCTTACTGCAACCTCTAACTCCTGGGCTCAAGCCATCCTCCTGCCTCCTGTGTAGCTGGGACTACAGTTAGTGCTGCCATGCCTGGCTAATTTTTTGTACACAGGAGGGTCTTGCTCTTGTTTACGCTTGTGAGCTTGTCTCAAACTCATGAGCTCAAGTTATCTTCCCACCTTGGCCTCCCAGAGTGCTAGGATTATAGGAGCTTAAAGTGTGTGCTTTATGTTTGAAGGACCTCTGGAGAGTGGGGGAGGAGTGCACACTTGGCTGAGTAAGGATTTTTAAGAATCTTTTTAGTATAGGGCAGTGTCTGTGGCTCAAGGAGTAGAGTGCCGGCCCCATATGCCGAGGGTGGTGGGTTCAAACCCAGCCCCAGCCAAAAAAAAAAAAAAAAATCTTTTTAGTAACCACCAATTCTTGGGCTCAAGCAATCCAGCTTCACAGCTCACAGTAACCTCCAACGGCTGGGCTTAGAGAAGGCTATTCTCTCTTGCCTCAGCCTCCCGAGTAGCTGGGACTATAGGCACCCGCCACATCGCCCAGCTATTTTTTGTTAAAGTTTGGCTGGGGCTGGGTTTGAATCCACCACCCCAGATTTTCTATTTTTAGTAGAGATAGGGGTTCTCACTCTTTCTCATGCTGGTCTCAGAACTCGTGAGCTTAAGCAATCCACCCACCTTGGCCTCCCAAGAGTGCTACGATTAGAGGCGTCAGCCACCATGCCCCGCCAACACCTGGCTAATTTTTAAATTTTAGAGATGGGGCTTGCTATGTTGCCCAGGCTGGTCTTGAACTCCTGGCCTCTGCTGACATTCCCACCTTGGCCTCCCAAACTGCTGGGATTACAGGCGTGAGCCACTATACCTGGCAACAAAAGATGTTTCATTATACTTCCTAACTCAATGAGTGGGTAATTTGAATTACATACAGAGCCTGGGTCATCCCATGGGGAAAAGAGTCTAGCTTTATAAACAGGGCTACTGTGGACCTTGCACACGCTGGGTTCCCTGGGTGCCTGACTAGGCACCAAGATGGTATAACCTCTGCCTCTGGCCTGCCCTCATGAGGCCAGGGGCCATTTGTGTGGGGACAGCCAAGCCTTGCAGATATGTGCTCCCAGAGGCAGCCTCAGGAGCATTATTTTCTAGCTCTGAACCTACTTATTACAAGACACGGACGAGAACTTGGGAAGAATTTTGGCTTCCTCTTTCCCATAGAGATAGGTGCTAATGGGAGCAGATCCATAGATCCACAGGATAGCAGGTTGGAGTGGCACTGACAGTGTGACAGGAATCTCCCTTCCCTTTAGTCCTTCCTTTAGCCCCCAGTTTTGCTTGTGATCTATAGCTAGCTTCTCCCTTGTCCAGCTGGACTTGTTGAGA
The DNA here is from genome assembly GCA_963573935.1 of Arctocebus calabarensis. NCBI lineage: Eukaryota > Metazoa > Chordata > Mammalia > Primates > Lorisidae > Arctocebus > Arctocebus calabarensis. Next base: position 7,038 of record CAUYON010091431.1, read on the forward strand.
CTAGTAAGGCCATGTCAACCCTGGACACAAAGCTGTGCCCAGAACCTAAAAGGCAGGCTGCACAGCCAGAGGCATATTTATTAGGGGCGGATGTCTTGCCCAGATCACTGGGGAGTTTTCGGTGACCTGTTGTTCTGTAGGTTCCCAGTAGATTGTTTGGGCCCATTTTTGGTCCCATCACATACAGAGAACTCTCAATGATAAATTCATGTAGAGCAGCTCTGAAAGGGGATAGGGCTGCCTGTCAGCATAAAAGTGAGCATGACCACATGCAGGAAACCCAGCCGGACAAAGGCTTCTGGGGGAGGGACCCCTACGTACCTTCCTTCGGGAAATGGAGAACTCCTTTTCACACTGCTTACAGTGCGTTGCTTCATCATCTTTCAGCCAAGTGTGGCCCTGAAAAGGAAGGAATGCTCTAGAAATATACTTTTATGTCTCTGGCCCTGATGAGAAATCAGCTGTCTTCTGTCTGTATCCAATTGTCCCTAGTAGCCCCTTGTTTTCTTTTGACTTTTTTTCACTAGCTGTGGCTTCATAGGTCAGTAATGAAGGAGCCCTTACCTCCGGGCTGCCCAGAGCTGGAATCCACCCTATGGCTTCCTGACCCCGGCCCAGTACCCACTGGGTCTCGAGGCAGGTTGTTTAACAATCTGTGAAACTGAGACTCAAATTTTCTTTGGTTGAAGTAACCAGTGTCAGGTGCTGGTGCCTGGAACCCTGACTGTGGATACTATTCCAAAGAGGCCTAGCTGAACTCACAGTAAGGATGGGCCAAATCTGAGCAAAACTGTAATAGTTGGTGACACAGATCCTGGCAGAAAGGAAGTATGCAGCAGGGATGGATCCCCTTAGGCCCCACCTCGATCCTCACATAACCCTGGGAAACACATGACCTGCACTCCATGGAAGAGCCTCCGAAGCCTTCAAAGGTGACTTGGAAGGTCTCTCTCAGGGAAAACAAGGACATGTGATTGACTTAGCCTTAGAGACTGAGGTGTTCTAGCCAGGGTAAAGGCATGACGTCGTTTCCTGGCTCCCTAGCATCTGCTGGACATGATTCCCTTTATGACACACAGACCCTCATGACTGAGTTACAGCGGTTCCCCTTGGGCTACCTGCACATGCCCAAGGTGTTCATCCTTACATCAGAAAGCTCCATTGGCTCTAAAGTCCTGTTTTATGATTCCTAATGGTTTCCCCTTGATGCTGTCAGCTATAATTTTGTACAAATATTTTTGTTCAGTGCCAGAGATATAATGATGGGCAGCTCAGAGCAGTTACATCCAAGGAGCTTTCAGGCTACAAGGGAGGCAACTTGATGCTGCGTAGGAATCCAGACTGTTGTCCGTTGCTGTGACAGTTTGCTTTGTCTACTCACAGTGTACTGGAGAAGTCAGACACCCAGAGACACTGCTCTAGAGTAGAGTCCCCAGAAGGTGCAGCGTGGAAGAATGCTTTTGCCCTGCTGGCACAGCAGAGCCGAGGATCCTACCAGCAGACAGCCCTGAGGGCAGGTGCCCAACATGTCCACCTGCTTGCCCACCCTCTGCTTCAGTGAGCTGACCCAGGAGCCACACGAATGTTTTTGCTCTTAAAGTGGAATGTGTCATTCTGCCCTCCCATAAATGGTCCAGAAACTAGGTCCAGCTTAGGGCTTGGCTTGAGTGATCCCCAGAAATGGTACAGGGCACTGGAGTGAGGCTGGCTGACTTCGGGCCTCTCACTTGGATGGAAGGGCGGGACTTTTTATTTTTTGTAGACAGAGTCTCATTTTATCGCCCTCAGTAGAGAGCTATGGCGTCACACAGCTCACAGCAATCTCTAATTCCTGGGCTTAGGTCATTCTCTTGCCTCAGCCTCCTAAGTAGCATGGATTATAGGTGCCCGCTACAATGCCCGGCTAAAAGGGCTGGACTTTTACCATTGTTTTGAGACAGAGTCTTACTATGTATGTCAGCCTTAGTAGAGTGCTGTGCTGTCACAGCTCACAGCAACCTCAAACTCGGGCTTAAGTGATTCTCTTGCCTCAGCCTCCCAAGTAGCTGGGACTACAGGCGCCCACATTGCATTTTTTTTTGTAGTTGTCACTGTTGTTTGGCAGCCCCGGTGTATGTGGCTGGCACCCTACCTGCTGAGCTACAGGCGCCAAGCCATGACTTTCACTGTTTTAAAAGATTCCCAGATCTCTCCTCTCTCTGCCATCTTCTGCTTCCTTCTTAGGGCTACTTATCATCTAGGCCCATTTTCAAACTACAGCTCATGGCCCTGGAGTCAGAAGACCTAGGTTCCAGTTTTAGCCCTGCCACTTGTTGGTACTGCTGTTCCAGCCTAGGGACATGTTTCTCAGCAGCACTTTGCTTATCTGTAAACATGTCATCATCACTATTGCCTCAACCACATAGTCCCACCTAGCTGGGAGAAAATTGAGAGCGCAGTGTCAGCAAGGAGGCATGATTCTTACGCTCACAATGACTCTCCAGTACCTTCAGTGCTTTGTTCACTTCTTTTATGTCTTCCATCTTCAGCTTGGACCTGGTGAAAAAAAAGAGACCATTTTATAGCAGTGAGAGACAGGTAGTTCCTGTGACCACTTGGCCTTGTGAGGATAGGAAAGTACACTTCGGCCCACTGTCTGCTGAGGTCTGAGGCTGAGCCTGGCGACTACAACTGATAAAGAAAAAAGACTGTTTAGCCTACAAGAGTTTAAAAAGGTTTTCAGCCTTTTTTTGTTGCGACAATGGAGGCCTATTTGCTGTCTATGGTGAATGTACCTAGCTCTGTAGATCCTACTCTGTAAACCTATCTTCCTCTTCCTTAATAAACTTTCTTTCAGACTTCACTTAAAAAAATTAAAATGAAAGGTTTTCAAGTGGTTTAAAAATTGAGAATGAGCTTGAAGAAGTCCAGATTCCTGGCTTCTCTGAGCTCCCACTCCTGCATGTGACAGGTGCTTGCAGTGGGGCAGGGGCTCCCCCGAGCAGGAATCTAGGCCTGCAGCCTGCTTTCTGGCCTGTGCTCCTGCTGCCCACTCAGCCTAGAGGGGTGGGCTCGGAGTGCCTGGCATGTGTCTTTGCTTCGTTCTCACTAGAATATGAACAATTCCTTACTTGTCCACATGAGGCAGGACTGAACATGGTCTAAACCAGCAAAACTAAGTCAAATAAATGAAATACTATGTGTTTGTAATTTGGAGAAACAGTTTGATTTTTTTTTTGTAGACAGACAGGTGATTCTCCTTTTTTTTTTGATGTCTCACTTCATCGCCCACGGTAGAGTGCTGTGGCGTCACACAGCTCATAGCAACCTCCAACTCCTGGGCTTAGGCGACTTTCTTGCCTTAGCCTTCTGAGTAGCTGGGACTATAGGCGCCTGCCACAACTATTTTTTAGCCCAGCTATTTTTTTGTTGCAGTTTGGCGGGGGCTGGGTTTGAACCCACCACCCTCGGTATATGGAGCTGGCGCCCTACCCACTGAGACACAGGTGCCACCCTTGAATCTTTCTTAAAAGTTGAAATTAGTCTACCCTGTCATCAGATTAGACTAAGTGTCAAAATGGCATGTCTCTGGGAGACACAGGATAAACTTCCAAGGGAGGAATTAGAAAACAGCATGAGGGTGCTGAGGAAAAACTTAGTGCAGGCAACTCCTTCCTTCCCTGCCCCACTCCTGCAATAGGCCTGCAGACTGCCAGATGGACAGACCTTAGGAAACCAGGTCAAGAAAGCAGCCTGAACGTCTAGAACTTCTCTGGGAAATACAAGTTGAGAAGAATTCAAATGTTCTCAAGATAAAGAAACTAGAAAACTTGGCTCGGTGCCAGTAGCACAGTGGTTATGGTGCCAGCCACTTACACTGCAGCTGGCAGGTTTGAACCCAGCCCGGGCCAGCTAAATAACTGCAACAAAAAAATAGCTGGGGATTGTGGTGGGCGCCTGTAGTTCCAGCTCCTTGGGGGGCTGAGGCAAGAAACTCACTTAAGCCCAAAAGTTTGAGGTTGCTGTGAGCTGTAACGGCATGGCACTCTACCGAGGGCGACATAGTACAACTGTCTTAAAAAAAAAAACTGGAAAACTTTCTGTAGTTAATGGGAAGATCTGAGAATAGGCATTTTCCTTCTCTGTCATCACAGTGTGGGCTTGTACGAGGAAGAAGGAAGAAAGCACAAAGGCAGCTCCTCAGCTGCTCCTGTCTGGGAGCACATGCCTGACACTGCAACACCCCCACTCAAGAGTGAGGGAAACGGTGGCTGGCAGCTCAAGCTGGGATTCTGACCTCGTAAAGTGCCATGGTACCGCTTGAAGATCAGAGACTATCCCATGTGTCTGAGGTCTGCTTTCCAAGAGGAGGGTGATCTCTGATTCTGCCTTGCTATCCGTCTAGGGTGAGGAGGACAGGCAGAAGAATGGTGAATATGGGTGGTGCCTGTGGCTCAAAGGAGTTAGGGTGCCAGCCCCATATACTGGAGGTGGCAGGTTCAAACCCAGCCCCTGCCAAAAAACAAACAAACAAACAAAAAACGTGACTACTATTGCTATAGTGGCCTGTGCCTCTTCTACTCCTGGGGAGTGCTCCTGGGAGGCCTCTGATCTGGCCTGTGCCAGTGGCAGATACCTGGCGTTGGCCTGCTAAAGGATCTCCCCTCAGAATGGTGCAGGGCTGGAGGAGAGCGGGAGGCGGGAGGCCGGAGAAGGATCTGGGAGGTGAAAGGATGGTGAGTGGGCAGCACGTCAAGTGTGAATGAGAGATCATGTTCCCACTACAGGTGTGAGATGCTCCTTACTTTTCTTAATAATACTAGCCCTTCCAGCATTCCAGACTGAGACAAAAAGTCATCAGGTTGCCCACATCTATACCCTACTTTAGTGTGTTTCTACTTCATTCCCCCTTTGGTCCCCACCTGCGGACCCTTTTTGGGTCACACAGTGCTGGGTCTGAGCCCCACATCCCTGTGTCAGGCAGTGGTCCAGGACTCGGGCACAGCCAGCTGTCCTCAAGGTCCTGTAGGAGTTAGACAGATGGCCCTCCTGGGCACTACTTTGGTCCTGTGGGGGCCAGACCCATCTGCCAGGTGGAAACTGACAGGATAGCAGAGGTGGAGGCAGAAGCTGATTCCTAATGGTTTCTTTTGTTTAAGCCAGTATGAACTGGATTTCTGTCACTGGCAACTGAGAGTGCTGACTCAGGAGAAAAGGCTACTTACCTGCTGTGTTTGAAATGGAATAATCACACAAGTGGACAAGTCCTACAGACTGCAGTGTGACCTGTCCACACTGGGACCTTGGGAGGGGAGTTGTTGCATCAAAGAAGAATAGAAATACCAGGCTCTGTACTCCATCATCCTCTGGGGGACACAGGTGTCCTGCCCAGAAATGAGGTGGCTGTGCTGCAGCAGGGCTGGGAGAGCACTTCCTCTACGGCAGGTCTCAATTCCCAAACCATCCCTGCTCCAGGCTGACCAAGCAACCCCTCATCACCCATTCCCAGGAGCTGGACAGTTAGTGGACGCGAGTGCTCTGCTCTCTAGGAATGAATATGCTCAGTGATCTAACTGGAAGCTGACCAACATCCCCATTTGGCTGGCAGACATCAGCAGTGGGGTCTGGTGGGTTCTGCTGAGGCTTTCCTCTTTTGAAACTGAATCTCACTTTGTAGCTCTTGGTAGAATACTGTGGCGTCACAGCTCAGAGCAACCTCAAACTCTTGGGCTTCAGAGATTCTCTTGCCTCAGCCTCCCGAGTAGCTGGGATTATAGGCGCCTGCCACAATGCCCAGCTATTTTTTAGAGACAGGGTCTTGTTCTAGCAGGCTAGTCTCGAATTTGTGAGCTTAGGCAATCCGCCCACCTTGGCCTCCCAGACTGCTAGATTACAGGTATGAGCCACCCCACTGGCCTGAGGCCGACTTGCTGAGAGGCTGCCCTTCAGCAGTAGGCAGGCCTCCAAAATGGCCTGCCCTCCTGCTACCAACAGGAGACAGATTCGGGGCCCCCGCGATGAGGGGTGCACACTAGCGTGACCTCTACGGGAAGCAAGCTGAGCTGTGCACAGGCTGTGAAGGTGGCAAATTAGGGGGGCCCGGTCCTTACTGGCTGAGGTGCAGTCCCATTTCCTGGAGGGCTTGTTCCTGCTCGTCACAAACCTTCCGTAACTCTGCCTTCTCCTCCTGGAGCTCCCGCAGCTCCTAAAATGAACAAAGCTGACACCTGACACAGAAGCGTTAAATATCCCCCTCCCCTATTTTTTTTTTTGAGACAGAGCCTCAAGCTGTCACCCTGGATAGAGTGCCGTGGATCAGAACTCACAGCAACCTCCGATTCCTGGGCTGAAGCGAGTCTCCTGCCTCTGCCTCCAAGTAGCTGGGACTGCAGGCGCCCGCCACAATGCCTGGCCATTTTTTGGTTGCAGCCGTCATTGTTGTTCTGTGGGCCCAGGCTGGATTTGAACCCGCCAGCTCAGGTGTACATGGCTGGTGCTTTAGCCCGTTGAGCCACAGGTGCCTCCCCCCCTCCCCTATTTTTTAAGGTTTAGTAACCAGAGCACCAGCAGATCTGAAAGTTTTTCAAGAGTAGAAGGCAGTTCTGTTGTATTTATACCATTCTATGCAGGGTTCTTTCAGGCATTTCTTGTCATTTGCTTATTTTTCAAGAGTTGGCAGCTGGAAGGCAAGCACTGCGAGAGTGGCTCTGTGTCTGGGGACAGAATAGCTACATTCATTAGCTACGTTAAAGATAGTTACCCTCATAGGGCAAATAAGGCTTTGACTATTTGAGCTATTAAAAGGTAGACTTTTTTTTTTGAGACAGAGCCTCAAGCTGTCACCCTGGATAGAGCGCTGTGGCCTCACAGTTCACAGCAACCTCCAACTCCTGGGCTCCAGCGAGTCTCCTGCCTCTGCCTCCCAAGTTGCTGAGACTACAGGCGCCCGCCACAACGCCCGGCCATTTTTGTTTTTTTGGTTGCAGCCGTCGTTGTTTGGCGAGCCCGGGCTGGATTCGAACCCGCCAGCTCAGGTGTACATGGCTGGCACCTTAGCCCATTGAGCCACAGGCGCCGAGCCAAAAGGTAGACTTTTTAAAAATACAGATGGCTATCTCAAAATCTAGAGATGAACCTTACAGCAAAGGCTAGTTTGAAAGGTGGCTTTTTTTTTTGGAGACATTTTGTCACCCTTGGTAGAGTGCCATGGTGTCATAACTTATAGTAACCTCCAACTCCTGGGCTTAGGCGATTCTCCTGCCTCAGCCTCCCGAGTAGCTGGGACTACAGGTGCCCACCACAATGCCCGGCTATTTTTCTGTTCTGCAGTTTGGCCGAGGCTGGGTTTGAGCCCGCCACCTTCGGTGTATGGGGCCGGCGCCCTACTCGCTGAGCCACAGGTGTTGCTCAACACTGAAAATTTTTTGGGAAAGGGCTGGTCAAGGATGAGGAAGGCCAAGACCTGGGACCTCATCCTTGGTCCAAAAGTGGCAAGACCCTGTGCAGGATGGCGGATTGAGTGAGGGGCCGAGCGTGTGAGAAGCTCCCGGACACACAGCTGACCGCGGCGTCAGGACTCCTTCAAACAGGCCAGCAAGGTTGGGACAGAGACCCAGGAAACGTCTTGGGGGTTTCTGGGCTGAAAGGGAACAACAGGGGTGTTTTGGCTGGAGTGGTGGGCAGCTCCCCACCTGTCCACTGCACCTTCTGACCAGAGTCTGTTCATATCTAGGCACGGAAGACACAGCATACGCCTCACTCGTGATGTCAGACATGCTGTTTTGCTTCTATTGTTGTTCTGTGTGAGTGTGAAGTTCGAATCTTAGACTGACGTATCTGGTCAGGATGTGTCCTCCTCTGCTCTCTGTTTCTGCCCTCCTCCTCTCTAAGCTCAGCCTGGCTCTTGAGGAGCCTCTTCCTTCCCTAACAGCTGCAGGTATTATCCATAGAAATCAAAAGATCCTCTCTTCAGAGGATCTCTTGAGCCCAACAGCTTGAGGATGCAGTGGGCTAAGACCAATCCTACCACTGTACTCTAGCCTGGGCGGCGCCTGTGGCTCAGCGAGTAGGGCACCGGCCCAATATATTAAAGGTGCATGTTCAAACCCGGCCTCGGCTGAACTGCAAAACAGAAAAATAGCCAGGCGTTGTGGCGGGCGCCTGTAGTCCCAGCTACTCGGGAGGCTGAGGCAAGAGAATCGCCTAAGCCCAGGAGTTGGAGGTTGCTGTGAGCTGTGTGACACTATGGCACTCTACGGAGGGCGATAAAGTGAGACTCTGTCTCT
>CAUYON010091434.1:0-20546 GCA_963573935.1 Arctocebus calabarensis
GGTGGGGTCTTGGGGTCTTGGTGTGTGCCACAACTTTTGGGGGCAAAACACGATTGTAAGAGGGACTTTACCCAACAAATGCAACCAGTGTAACATGGTTTCTTGTACCCTCAATGAATCCCCAACAATAAAAAAAAAAAAGTACATTATTAGGCCAGGCGCAGTGGCTCACACCTGTAATCCTATTACTCTGGGAAGCCGAGGCTGGTGGATTACCCTGAGCTCACAGGTTTGAGACCTACCTGAGCAAGAGAGAGAGACCCTGTCTCTAAAAATAGCCGGGCATTGTGGTGGGTGCCTGTAGTCCCGGCTACTTGGGAGGCTGAGGCAAAAAAAAAAAAATCACTTGAGCCCAAGAGTTGGAGTTTTCTGTGAGCTATGATGCCACAGTACTCTACTGAGAATGACAAAATGAGACTCTGTCTAAAAAAAAAAACAAAAGAAAAGGAAGGGAATGTGAAATGGTGCAGCTGTATGATAAACAGTATGGTGGAGGTTCCTTAAAAAGTTAATAATATAATTACCATATAATCCAGCTATTCCACTGTGAGTGTATACTAAAAAGTATTAAAAGCAAGAATGTGAACAGATATTTATATGCTAATGTTCACAACAGTATTATTCACAATACTCTAAAGGTAGAAACCATTACATGCTCACCAAGAGATGAACATAGCACCGAAATGGAATATATGCTCAATAGAATATTAGTCTTAAAAAGCAATTCAATTCTAACACATGCTACAACATGGGTAAACCTTAAAGACCCTATGCTGAATACAGTAAGTTAGACAAAAATAAATACTGTATGACTCTACATACAGGAACATCTAGAAAGTATTGTGGTTTAGTTCTTTTTTTTTAGGAGTATCACTTTGTCACAGCAATCTCTAACTCCTCAGCTCCAGTGATCCTTTTGTCCCAGTCTCTGGGACTACAGGGGCCCACCACAATGCCCTGTTATTTTTTAGAGATGGGGTCTTGCACTTGCTCAGGCTGGTCCTAAATTTGTGAGCTCAAAAAATCCACCTGCCTCAGCCTCCCAGAGTGCTAGGATGTGGTTCAGTTCTAGATCACAACAAGCAAGTCACACCAAAGGTTTTCAGCATCCCAGTGCATATACAGTTGTTTACACTGTACTGCAGTCTATTAAGTGTGCTATACCAGTATGTCTAACCAGTGTATAAGGTCTGACGATTAAGTTCATGAACGTGCAACACACCTTATTGCTTACAATCAGTATGGTCACCTTCAAAGTACTCTACTTGGGAAGCTATGCACCAACACCAGCACCTATTCCTTCCTTCTAAGCAATTTTGGAATTCTTTTTCTGAATGGCCATCAGAACAATTGTTGTATTACCTTTGATATCCTGAATGTCATCAATATTTCCTTTATCGATAAAGGAAAAGAAAAAAGTCACTGGGGGCCAGATCAGGTGAGTAGGGAGGGTATTCCAATACAGTTATTTGTGTGCTGGCTAAAAACGCCCTCACAAATAGTATTGTATGAGCTGGTGCATTGCTGTTATGCAAGAGCCATGAGTTTTTGACACAAAGTTCCATTATTTTTGTCTTTTTTCATGCACCTTTTTTAGCACTTCCAAATGGTAAACCTGGTTAACTGTCCACTTGGTACAAATTCATAATGAACAATCCCTCTAATATCAAAAAGGGTTAGCAAAATTGTTTTGACTCTTGATTTGGACTGATGGACTTTTTTGATCGTGGAGAACTGATTTCCATTGTGCACTTTGATGCTTTGTTTCAGGGTCATATTGGTATGCACATGTTTCACCAACATAGATAATATGACCCAAACATCATCTTGCCTCTCCAAAGATCTTAGCAAACTTCAAGTCTTCTTTGCTTTTGTTTATCAGTAAGCTCCTTTGGGCATTTTTGCACACACTTTTCCCATGCCAAGATTTTCAATTTCCTGTTTCTGTACCAATGTTTACTTGGTCTACTCTGCTTCTTACAGTCAGTCAACAATTCTGACATACAATTCAACAAATTTTTGCAATGTTTTCGTCATTTCTGCTTGGTACTGGCTGCTCTTACCTCTCTTCATCAGTGACACTTTCTCTCTCCTCAAAAAAATGTTTAATCCATTTGGACACTAGATTCCTTCATGGCATGATCCCCCAAAACTTGGACTAACATGTCCCTGATTTCACTTCTACTCTTGCCAAGTTTTAACAAGAAATTGAATGTTTACTCATTGTTCTAATTCAAACTCCATCATTCTTGAAACACAAAAATACTTAACAGTAAGCGCCACTAAGCAAGAGTGGCCCCTACACATCCACACGAACACAACTGTGAGACACCAACATACCAAGGTTACTGAGTTGTTTGTACAGTTCTACTAACAAAGGTGGCGAGTTCACAAAATTTTCAGACTTCATACAAACCTTAATTCAAAAATAGTTTATTGCAACTGTAAGCAGTCACCGCCCAGTGCAGGAGACATAGTGGGTGTGAAAGCTCTTGTGGTATTATCCTGCAGGGAAGACATGGGCTGACTTTTCTTTTCCTTTTTTTTTAGGGATAGAGTTTCACTTTATTGCCCTCGGTAGAGTGTTGTGGTGTCATGGCTCACAGCAACCTCCAACTCCTGGGCTTAGGCGATTCTCTTGCCTCAGCCTCCCAAGTAGCTGGGACTACAGGCGCCCACCACAACGCCTAGCTATTTTCTTGTTGCAGTTTGGCCAAGGCTGGGTTCTGGGGCCAGCGCCCTACCCACTGAGCCACAGGCGCTGCCTGGGCTGACTTTTCTCAAGCTGGGCTGTGCCTTGGAGGATTATGGCATGTACTGGCCTTTGTTCACCCTGATTTTCCATACCATCTCCCCCATTCCCCATTTCATTGCCAGAAGAGTCAGGAACTGGGGTATTCACTACTGAAATTGTTTCCCTCTTCAGATTTCCTGTTATTCTTGCTCTTGTGACTATGATCAAATGGGGAGCCTGTGGCCTTGTGCTGATAGGCAACATAGTCATTTTCCTTACAATTCAAGGCTTTTCCTTGTATTTGGAACAAAAAATGATTTTAGCTGGGACCAGTGGTAACACATTATTCTGACAGAATGCATTGAGTCTCTTAGGATTCAATGTGTGCACATGTGGCATTTTACTATGAAATTTAGTATGTTGGTTTATACCTTTAGATCATGGCCATTTTAAGGAATACTTCATGAGTAAAAAATTTAGTTCCATTCTCAGCAAATAGACCTGTTAAGTTTAGATGATGTTACTTAAGTTGAATTCATGTTACTTGTTTGCTGTTCATATAGTCCTGGTACTCTCAGAAAATATATTAACACAGTCTTACAGATGGCTACAGTGGGTCCAGACCTTTTGTCTGGGGATGTCCTTTGAGGCAGGTGACACAGAAGCAGGTCTCATGGCCCAGAATGGCAGAAGTGGCTCTTTCTTTTGCTGTAGACCTTAGTTTCTTAAAGTGTGGCCATGGACTAAGAGCATCGACCTTTCCTGGGAGTGTATCAGAAATGCAGAATCTGAACTCTGCCCCTGCACTTTGACAAAAGCCAAGTGAATCCTGCACAGTACAGTTGAGGAGTGCTAGTGCACAGGGAGCAGCACTGTACCACACTTCCCCACCTTCCCCTCTCGGAGCCACTTACCTCTCAGGTGTTACTTGTTCGTTTGTAAACACTGTCTCACCTGCCCTCATGTTGAGGGTGGGTCCAGACTATGCAGTGTTCAAACCTACAAAATATGAGCTGTTCCTCAAATTTTGAAAACTGTTCTCAGAATAGGGAGATTATAGTCAAAGAGTACCAAGCCTTAGATAGGAGGGATATATCTGATTATTGTTTCTGAGATCAGTCACATAGCATGCTGAATATAGGAAGTAACTGAGTACTGGACATTCTCAATATCGCTAAAAGAACAAATTTCTAATATTCTCATCACAAAAAAAGTGAAACATTTGAGGTATGTTAACTAGCTTAATCATTCCCCATAGTACTCAAAACACCCATAACACCACTTTGTACCTTATAAATATATACAACTATAATTTGTCAATATGTAATAAAAATAAGTTAAAAAAACAAAATGAAGCATACCACATTGGCTGTCTTCCCCTCCCCCACCAAGTGTTCTCTGCAGAGGAAGTTATTCTGTTATGTTGTCTGAAAAGCACTGATTGTTTTCACAGTGCAACACTGGGACATAGAAGAGTGAGAAATCTACAATCAGTTTCACTAGCTCAAAATCAAGATGTCAGCAGGGCGGGTTCCTTCTGAAGAGAATCTGTTTTCCTACCCTTTTCAGTATCTACTGGTTGCCTATATTCCTGGTCCCTTGGCCCTTCCTCCATCGCCTCCCTCATCATACCACTCTCTCCTCTGACTCAATCCCTCCTCTATCAAGATTATAAGGTCCTTCTTGAAGACATCAGGCCCATCTAGGTCATCCAGGACAATCTCCTCAAGTTCCTTAACTTAATCACATTTGCAAAACTTCTCTGGGCCCCAGAAGTTACATAGGTTCTAGATAGGAGGGTACGGACATGTTAGGCAGCCTTCACCAGTGAACCAGATGGAGGAGGCAGTCAAGCAGCCTAGTCTGGCCAGGGTAGAAACAGGAGCCAGAAAAGAGCCCCAGTACTTGACAGAGGCCAAGGGTTAGAAGCTATGACAAAGGACATAGGAGGGAGTCAATCCCAAAATGTGTACAAGGTCATGAGCTGAGTCTGACTCAAAGGAAGTTAGTGAAGGTCAAAGTAGGACCCAGGATGCTTAGCTTCACCTAACATAGAGGTGACCACCTGCCCACCCAGGAAGTGCAGAATGAGCAGTGGACAGGCAGCAGAGATCTACCACGCAGGCAATGGCAACTGAGATTTATTTAAACAACAAATCAATAGAAAACAGGAGTGACGACCTTCGTAACTGAGGTTTCTCAGAGTGTGGGACGAGACCAGTACCTCTGCGGCCTGCCCATCACTCAGGGAGCTCAGCGTAGCTCCTCCGGGAAGGCTGTTGGCGTCAGCTTCTGGCTCAGCGTGAGCCTTCAACAGACTAAGTTATCTCCTTCAAACCTGAGGGCAGGAGACACACAGATGCAGGTAAGAGACTCTGGCAGTGTGGGGCAGATGAGACAGAGCTGGGAGAATTTGACCCTGCTGACCCCAGTGACTGGCTCTGGGGCACCAGTCACACATCTGACCCCTGTGATACAGCTCTCCCTCTTTTTATTTCTTGAGACAGAGTTTCATTTTGCTGCCCTTGGTAGAGTGCCATGGCATCATAGCTCACAGCAACCTCATACTCTTGAATGCAAACTGCCAATTAGCTGGGACCAAAGGCACCCACCACAATGCCTAGCTATTTATAGAGATGGAATTTGCCATTAATTGTCCTCATATCAAACTTGAGTACATGGGATTCATGCTTCTCCATTCTTGAGATGCTTTACTAAGAATAATGTGTTCCACTTCCATCCAGGTACACAACCCATTTATTTACCTCAATGACTTTTAACACAAACGCGTCGTACTTCCTCTTTAAATAAGCAGGTATGAATTCTTAAGTAATGTGTACATGACCTCATGACAAGAGGCCTAATATTCAAATTAGAAGGAAGGTTTTTAAGCAGAGTGGCTTACTACTGAGTTCGAAACAATTCACGCCAACAAACCACTTAGAAAAACTACCCCCAGTATGTGAAAGCGAAAAAACAACAAAAAATTTCTTAACGTTTGAGTCACTATATAATTTTGTGCACAAAGACTTCATGTCCATACCAGAAAAACAAGCCTTGCCACATTTTACATTTATTCTTTTTTATAGTTGTTGTGGTTTTGCCAAGTGCTTTATGACCATTTTTTATGAGCTGGGCCTCTCAATAGTCCTTGTGAGGTAGAGATTAGTAGGTGATACAGGTACTATACATGATGAAGCAGGAAGCTGACTCTCCTGGGACGTTTTATTCCAAGAATGCTTGTGTGGAAGAATGCACTTTCCCATGTTTGCCAGAGGCACCAGGAAATGGAAATCAGCCTGCTTAGTGCTACTGAGCTATTTTCAAAAGCTGTTTTCTTCACAAAGCACATATTCATTTCCCTTCTCTGTCTCTCACTTTTTCACTCTACACTCTCGAGGTCTCTCTCTCAAAGCAAAAGTGAGCAAAGCTCAAAGTGTATCTATACTTCATTTCAGAAGCATTTAGTATCGCATGGCCTCATCCTTGTTGACATTTTTTTTAAATCAAGCTTCAGACAAGGTGATACCTTATTGCTATCTTTAAATACAAATTACAAGCAGTACTAAATACTTGTATAGCTCCCTTTTTAAAGAGATCTTTATACAGGTTGTAAGAGTAAAAAAAACATTTCTATAGAAAGCTACAGAGATACAAGTGTGTTGTTACTTGTTCTTACTTCATTTTACAGGAAACAAAAGCTCAAGTTAAAAGAAACTTTCTAAACATAGGTAAACTGTCTTTTAAGGAAAAACTTTGTCTACAAGCTGGATTCCCTGGTTCCCAAAGGTAGAAAAAAAATTAAATTATAATTCTCTATGAACATTCATAAAAATTGAGAATAAACCTTATGATTCTTTACCTTTTATATTCATTTGATATATTTGTGGTATGGAACATCATTCAACATATAGTTTCTATCCCTTATGTTAAAAATATATATTGGAAAAACAAATTATACAATAGGGTTTGGGGGTTTTTTTTGTTTGTTTGTTTGTCTGTCTGTTTTTTAACGAGTGTCTAGAGAAGAAAAGAAGGCCAATGAAGGCTCGGTGCTTATAGCTCAGTGGCTAAGGTACCTGCCACATACACCAGAGTTGGCGGTTTTGAATCCAACCTGGGCCAACTACAACCAAAAAAATAGCCTGTAGTCCCAGCTACTTGGGAGGCTGAGGCAAGAGAGTCACTTAAGCCCAAGAGTTTGAAGTTGCTGTGAGCTGTGATGCTATGGCACTCTACCGAGGGTGACATAGTGAGACTCTGTCTCAAAAAAAAGAAGAAGAAAGAAGAAAGAAGAAGAGGAGGAGGAGGAGAAGACCAATGAAGATACGTAGTCGAGGTTTATCCTGTTGGAAATGGATCCTAGAAACAGCTGCTGGGATGGATTTGATCGAGCAATTATTTTTTGAGTGGTTTAATCACTTGCCTCTTAAACCAATGTTCAAATGTAATTTTTTTTTTCTTTTTTGTAGTTTTTGGCCAGGGCCGGGTTGTGAACCCGCCACCTCCGGTGTACAGGGCCGACACCCTCCTCCTTGAGCCACAGGCGCCACCCCAATGTAATCTTTTATTGTTTGTGTGATTTCTTCTTCAAGTTGCCTCCGATGGCACTGTGCTGTGTTGTGTGGTTGCCATTGTCCTGTTCACTCCTGGCCTCTTCCTTTGAATGAACAAAGCCTCCAATGTCATCTTTTTGTTTCAAGCTATCTTGTACTCTTCCGGCATACCCTCACTTCCCCCAGAAGACATTAAGTGTCTTGGCCCCCAGATTTGGTTAGAGATCCTGATACAGGCTCTCTAGCTGATTATAAAGTTTGGCTCTTCTCTGGTAAAGTTCAGCTCCTTTGCCTAAGCTAATACCATTTTTATCACTAGAGGCCACCTAGTTCCTCCCCCCATGAAGCTTATATTCTAGTTAATAGAAACCAACAGTAAACACATAAATAGGTAAATAATAAAACTTCTGATACTAATGAGCGTTAAGAAGGAAAAAAAAAACAGAATAATGAGACGGAATGATGGGTGGAGGACTAGGACAGACAAGGCAGGCCTTCCTAAGGTGTAGATATCTTAACTGCAGCTGGAATGATGCTGATATAGCAGCAGAAGAAATCACACCAACAAACAATAAAAGAAGATTCAGGGGATGAGGCTCCCTGGCAAAGAACAGGTAAAGCACAGTCCCCAAGTTTGGAACAAGTGTGGCACATATAAAGAAAGCCAGGATAACCGGTAAGAGTAGTAGGAGATGGGGGCACAGAGATGGGTAGCGGCCAGATTGTGAAGGGTTTTGGCAAGCTATGCTGGAGACTCTGTATTTCGTTCTACTTGCTGTGGCATAGGGGCAAAGTAGGGGCTTAAGGGAGATACTTAATGAGGCTACTGCTATAATCCAGAGACATGATAATGCTCTGGAGGGCAGTTGCAGTACACATAAGAAATTGTCAAAATTCAAGTATATGAATATTGAGTAACACGGCAATTACCAATTGAGTTGACGTGGAAAAGAGAGGGTGACTATTAGCATTTTGTCTATTGATACGGAACAGAGATAAGGATAAGTGTGTGGATAAGGGGTGAAAAAGAAAGATAAAATAGACAAACTTTTAGCTAGATTAACTTTAAAAAAAGAAGATAAATAGAATTATAAATGAAAGAGAAGATATATAACTGATGCCACAGAAATATATAGGATCATATGAGACCTATGAGGAATTATTTGCTGACAAATTGGACAACATAGATGAAATGAAGAAATTTCTTTTTTATTATTTTTGTTATCAAATCATGACTTTGTACATTGATGCATTTATGCAGCTCAGGGTACTGCTTCAATGTGAAATACTTACATTGAACTTAGTAACACATCCATCACAATTATACTCATTTCTTAATAGTTTTGAAATGTACCATCATGCACATTAGGTGAGGTACCCCCAAATACCCTCCCTCCTCCCATATCCCCCCTGCCCTTCCCCCTCTCTCCTCTTCCCTTCTACTTTCTGAACTATTGTTATGTTTTACCATTCATATGAGTATGTAGGTGATTATAGATTGATTTCATAGTAGTATTGAGGACATTGGATACGTTTACTTTTATTTTCATTCTTGAGATACTTTACTAAGAAGAATATGTTCAAGCTCCATCCAGGTAAACATAAAAGATGTGAAGTCTCCATCTTTTTATGGCTACATAGTATTCCATGGTATACATATACCGCAATTTGTTAATCCATTCATGGGTCGATGAGTATTATGAATTGGGCTGCAATAAACATTCTGGTACAAACATTGTAAAATAATTTTTGATCATCTGGAATTGCAGGATTGAATGGTACATCTACTTTTAGTTCCTTGAGTGTTCTCCAAACTTTTTTCCAAAACGGTCATATTAGCTTGCATTCCCAGCAGCAGCGTAGAAGTGTTCCCTTCTCTCCACATCCACACCAACATCTGTAGTTTTGGGATTTTGTGATGTGGGCTAATCTTACTGGAGTTAGATAATATCTCAAAGTGGTTTTGATTTGCATTTCTCTGATGATTAAGGATGGTGAGCATTTTCCATGTGTTTGTAGGTCATGCACCTGTCTTCATCAGTGAAGTTTCGGTTCAAGTCTCTTGTCCATATAGAAATAGGGTTATTTAGTCTTTTATTGATCAGAGTTCTCTGTAGATTCTAGTTATCAGACCTTTGTCAGAAGCATAACCTGCAAAAAATCTCCCATTCTAAAGGTTGTCTGTTTGCTTTACTTACTGTGCTCTTGGGTGTGCAAAAGCTTTTTAGTTTGATCAGGTCCCAGTAATGTATTTTTGGTGTTGCTTCAATTGCCTGGGGGAGGGTGCATAAAATATAAAATAAAATATTCCTCCTCATAAAATATTCTCCCAGGCCAATTTCTTCAGGTGTTTTCCCAGCACTGTCTTCTAGTATTTTTATAGTTTCATGTCTTAAGTTTAAATATTTTATCCAGAGAGAATCAATTTTTGTTAATAGTGAAAGGTGGGGGTCTAGTTTAAGTCTTCTTCAGGTTGCCAGTCAGTGAACCCAGCACCATTTATTAAATAGGGAGTCTTTCCCCCACTGAATATTTTTGATAGGCTTGTTGAAGATCAAATGGCAATGAGTAGCTGGGTTCATCTCTTGGTTCTCTATTCTGTTCTATACATCTACTGCTCTGTTTTTGTGCCAGTACCATGCTGTTTTGATCACTATAGATTTATAGTATAGCCTGAATTCTGGTAATGTGGTACCTCCTGATTTCTTCTTATTTCTGAGTAATGCATTTGCTATTCAAGTTTTTTTCTGATTCCACATAAAATTAAGTACTATTTTTCAAGTTATTTAAAGTATGACAAAGATGCTTTAATAGGGATTGCATTAAATCTGTAGATTGCTTTGGGTAGTATGGACATTTAAGAATGTTGATTCTTCCCAGTCATGAACATGGTATGTTTTTCCATTTGTTAACATCTTCAGCTATTTCTTTTCTCAGGGTTTCATAGTTCTCCTTATAGAGATCTTTGACATCCTTTGTTAGGTAAATTCCCAGACATTTCATCTTCTTTAGCACTATTGTAAAAGGAATGGAGTCCTTGATTGTTTTTTCAGCTTGACTATTGTTGTTGTATATAAAAGCTACTGATTTGTAAGTATTGATTTTGTATCCTGAGATGCTGCTGTATTCCTTGATCACTTCTAAGAGTTTTGAAGTTGAACCCTTGGAATTTTCCAGGTATAGGATTATATTATCAGTGAAGAGTGAGTGTTTGAGCTCCTCTGACCATACTTGTATACCCTTGATCATCTTCTTTTGCCTGATTGCAATGGCTAAGACTTACATTACTATGTTGAATAGCGGTGGAGACAGAGGGCATCCTTGCCTCATAAGTGATCTGAGTAGAAATGCTTTCAATTTTACACCATTGAATATGATATTGGCTGTGGGTTTGCTGTAGATGGCCTCTGTTAGTTTAAGAAATGTCCCTTCTATG
The DNA here is from genome assembly GCA_963573935.1 of Arctocebus calabarensis. Classification (NCBI taxonomy): domain Eukaryota; kingdom Metazoa; phylum Chordata; class Mammalia; order Primates; family Lorisidae; genus Arctocebus; species Arctocebus calabarensis. The sequence continues at coordinate 10,727 of CAUYON010091434.1, forward strand.
CCTTTTTTCTCAAGAATTCTAGTCATGAAAGGATACTGGATATTATCGGAGGCTTTTTCTGCATCAATTGAGAGAATCATATGGTCTTTGTTTTTTATTTTATTGATGTGATGTATTATATTTATGGATTTGCATATGTTGAACCAACCCTGTAACCCTGGAATAAAACTAACTTGATCATGGTGTATGAGTTTTTTGATGTGTTGTTGAATTCTATTTGCTATGATCTTATTGAATATTTTTGCATCGATATTCATTAATAATATTGGTCTATAAATTTCTTTCTTTATTGGATCCTTTCCTGCTTTGGGTATCAGGGTGATATTTGCTTCACTGAATGTGTCAGGAAGTATTCCTTCTTTTTTTTTGGTTGTTGTTTCCATACTTGTATAGAAGCTTTTCAGTTTAATTAAGTACTATTTGTTTATTTTTGTTGTTACTGCAAATGCCACAGAAGTTTTTTACATAAAATCTTTCTCCGGAATTTAAGTAATTTCCTCACACTTTCTTTGAGAACTTTTATTGATTCATGCCTAAGATTTAAATCTTTTATCCATCTTGAGTCAATTTTTATAAGTGATGAGAGGTGTGGATTCAATTTTAGTTCTTTTACATGTGGTTATCCAGTTCTTCCAGCACCATATATTGAAGAGGGATTCTTTCCCCCAGTGTATGTTCTTGTTTGGTTTATCAAACATCAGGTTCCTGGAAGATGTTAGTTTCATCTCATGGTTTTGTATTCGATTCCAAATGTCTATGTGTCTATTTTTATTTTCTAATAACATGCTGTTTTGATCACTATGGCCTGGTAGTTTAGGGTTAAATCTAGTAGGGTAATGGCCCCATCTTTGTTTTTATTTGTAAGAATTGCCTTGGCTATACAGATGTTTTTCTAGTTCCATACAAAATGAAGAATCATTTTTTCCAAATCTTGAAAGTATGATGTTAGTATTTTAATGGGGATTGCATTGAATTTGTAGATTGCTTTGGGTAGTATATACATTTTAACAATGTTGATTCTTCCCAACAATAAGTATGGTAGGTTCTTCCATTTGTTATTATATTCTGCTATTTCTTTCTTGAGGTTTTTATACTTCTCTTTATAGAGGTCCTTCCTCTCTCTCTTTTGTTAGGTATATTCTTAGGCTTTTTTTTTCTTTTTTCTTTTTTTTTGAAACTATTGTGAAGGAAATTATGTCCTTGGTTACCGTCTCATCTTGTCTATTATTGATGTATACAAAGACCACTGATTTGTGGACATTGATTTTGTATCCTGAGACATTATTGTATTTTTTGATCACTTCCAGGAGTTTTGTGGTTGCATCTTTGTGGTCCCTAAATATAAGATCATACAATCTGCAGAGAGTGAGAGTTTGACCTCCTCTGCACCCATTTGGATGCTCTTTATTTCCTTCTCTTGCCTGAGTGTATTAGCTAGAATTTCTAGCACTATGTTAAATAGTAGTGGTGACAGAGGCAACCATGTCTGGTTCCAGTTCTAAGTGGAAAACCTTTCAGTTTTACTCCATTCAGCATGTTATTGGCTGTGGGTTTGTTATAGATGGCTTCAATCAGTTTAAGAAATGTGCCACCTATGTCCTTTTCCTTCAGTTAGAAAAGGATGCTGAATTTTGTCAAATGCTATTTCTGCATCTATTGAGAGGATCATAGGGTTTTGTTTTTGCTTCTGTTGATATGGAGGATTACATCTATGGACTTGTGTATGTTAAACCAGCCCTGTATCCCTGGATGAAACCTACTTGATCATGATTATCTTTTTTTTTTTATTATTTTAAATACCTGTAATCTATTGGCTAGGATTTTATTGAGAATTTTTGCATCAATATTCATTAGCAAAATTGATCTGCAATTCTTTCTAGTTGGGTCTTTTCCTGGTTTTGGTCTCAGGGCAATGTTTGCTTCATAGAACCTGTTGGGGAAGATTCCTTCCTTCTCAATTTTTTTGAATAATTTCCACAGCACGAGCATAAGCTCTTCTTTGAAGTTTTGATAGAATTCTGATGTGAGGCCATCTGGACCAGGGCATCTTTTTTTTTTTTTTTTTTTTTTTGATGGGAGAGTTTTTATTATTTCTTTAATTTCTATTATTCAAATTGGTCTGTTCAAGAGATCTACTTCTTTTTGGCTAAGTCTAGAAAGAGGGCGTCATTCTAGGTATTAATCCATTTCTTCCACATTTCAAATCTCTGCACATAGAGTTTCTTGTGGCATCTATTGTTATTTGCCCTTAATCCTTTCTGATTGACATTATTAGAGATTTTACTTTTCTGTTTCTAGTCAATCTGGCCCAAGTCTTATTGGTTATATTTATTTTTTTGAAAAGCCAACTTTTTTTTTTATTAATTTTCTGAATGAGTCTTTTGTTTTCAATTTCATTAATCTCTGATTTAATTTTGATTATTTCTTTCTTTCTGCCAGGTTTGGGATTAGATTGTTCTTCTTTTTCCAATTTCTTAAGATGGCTTGTGAATTAGTTGATGCTCTCTCTTTCTGTTTTTCATATGTAAGCATCTAATGCTATAAATTTCCCTCTTCCCCAGAAGATTACTTTTCTGTGTCTCACAGATTTTGGTAATTTGTGTTTTTGTTGTTGTTGTTTGAGAAATTTAACAATTTCCTCTTTTATCTCTTCCTGAACCCAATTTTCATTCAGCATAAGGTTGTTTAGTTTCCATGTCTTTATGTGGGGATGAACGTTTTTATTGGAGTTGAGTTTCACCTTTATTGCCTTGTCATCTGAGAGGATACTAGGTATAATTTCCATATTTTTAATTTGCTGACCTTTGATCTATTTTCTAGGATGTGGTGTATCTTGGAGGGTGTACCATGGGCTGATAAGAAAAATGTATATTCTTTAGCTTTGATAAGGCGTGTTGTGTATGTGTCTATTAAGCTCATTTATTTAGGGTCACATTTCAGTCCTTTGTATCTTTGTTTAGTTTCTGTTTAGAGGATCTATCCAGTTCTGTCATAGGGGTGTAGGTTCCTGACTATTATAGTGTTATGGGATGTCATATTGCTCAGGCTAGTCAAGATCTGTTTCATAAATCTGGGAGCATTTAAGTTGGGTGCATAAATATTTAAAATTGAAATGTCTTCTTGTTGTATTGTTCTTTTGACCAGTAATCTAATCTAATCTACTTGTATCTGAGAATAAGTTTGTAACCCCTTTTTTCATCTGATTTCCATTTGCTTGGAATACTGTTTTCCAACCCTTAACCCTGAGTATTGATTTGTCCTTCAATGTTAGGTCCATTTCCTGGAGACAGTATATGGATGTCTTGTCATTTTTTTCATTTAATCAGACAGCTTGTGCCTCTTCATTGGGGAATTCAATCCATTGACATTTATTGAGAGAATTGATAAATGTGTTGGAATTGTATTCATTTTATTTTGTGAAACTCTGTTGTGTAGTTGTGTTTATTTATTTATTTATTTTTGAGACAGAATGTCACTATGTCACCAGCTCACAGCAACCTCAAACTCTTGAGCTTAGGCGATTCTCTTGCTTCAGCAACCCGAGTAGCTAGGACTACAGTCAGCCGTCACAATGCCTGGCTATTTTTTGGTTGCAGGTGTCATTGTTGTTTAGCGGGCTCACACTGGGCTTGAACCTGCCAACCTTGTTGTGTGTGGCCAGCGCCCAACTCACTCAGCCATGCTGAGCCTCCATTGTGTAATTTTATCCTTTGCAGCATTGTGAAGGTAAGTCTTGACCTTTAGATTCTGGGTGTTTAGTTTGCCAGTGGTCCATTGTGATGGTCATTGTTGAGAATAGGTTTAATTATTTCCTTTAGAACTGGTCTTGTAGCGGCATATATCCTCAGTGTTTGTGCATCTGCAAAAGTTTAATTTTTTCACTAATTTTGCAGCTTTGTTTAGTAAGATACAGAATTCTGGGCTGAAAATTGAATTGTTTAAGAATGTTGAAGGCAGATGACCATTCTCTTCTGGCTTAGAAAGTGTTGGTTGAAAAGTCTGCTATTATCCTAATGGCTCTGCCCCTGTAGGCCAGTTAATGCTTACCCTAGTTAATGGGAGAATTTTCTCTTTCATCTTGACTTTGGACACGTTCATTACAAAGTGTCTTGGCGATGTTCTGCTTGAGTTGAGATGATGTGGGGTTCGATATCCATATAAAAGGAGTCTTTAGTAAAACTTGGGAAGTTTTCATTTTGTGATAGTCTCCAGTAGGGCTGCCATTACTTTGGGACAATCTTCTTCCCCTTCAAAGATATGTTTGAATGCTTTATAGAGTCTGGGAGTTTTCTAAGTAACTATTCTGCTTTCTCTCTCTTCTGTTCCAAAAACTTTATCCTCTACATCTGAGATACTTTCTTCTTCATGATCTAATCTAATTTTGATAATTTCTATTGCATCTTTCCATTCCTTGATTATCTCCTTCATTTCTTTAAGCGCCACCCTATTCTTTTTATGCTCTATATATCTCTTGTCCAACTTTTGGTTCTGTCTTTCCATTTTTTTTATCCATTCCTTTTCTTGTCTTTATGATAAATATTTTAATTCCCTCTGTCAAATCCATTAATTCCTTATATATAGAATCTTTTGCAGTTGCTGCTTCATAGTTCCTTGGAGTTTTTCATGTTTCCTCAATTTTTCTGTTGGTTCCTCATGTGTGCTTTCTTCTTGTTCACTTTTTTGTCTGCCTTTTTACTTCTCACTTCCTCCTTTGCTTCAAGGTAAGTTGTCTCAGAATTTAGATGTTCAAGTGTTCTGCTGGTGTAAGGGCAAAAGGAAGAGAAAGGAAAAGAGCATATAGGGAGAAACAAGAAATAGGGAAGAAAAAAGAAGGAAAGAGGAAAAAGAAAAGGAAAAGCAAAAAGGAGGTGGGATCAAAAAAAATTAAGGAACAGGAGAGAAGGAGGATGAAAGAGAGAATGAGAATGATAGAAGAAATGGTATTAATTAGCATGGCGTTAAGGCCATGCCTATAATTCAAGGATTTCGAGGGTCTGGATCAGTTGGGTTCCTTGAAATCAGGAGCTCCTTACCAGTCTGAGCATAGCCAGTCTTTTCCTCTGCCAAAAATATGAAGAGAAAGGAAAGAGCAAAAACAAGAAACAAGAAGGAAAAATTAAATATGAATGAAATAGAAATAGAAACATTCTACAGTGTGGAATTGCCAATACTTTCTTCCCAGGGTCAAAGGTAGAATGTCTCTCTAGACCATGATCACTTGGCCTCATTGAGCCAGAGTACTGCCATGCCTGACCATCCTAATTTTCAGCATGTGTGCCATCCCAGTTTTCAGCATGAAAAGAAAAAAAGAATATAATAATAGTAAAATAAAAATAGTTATAGGGAATTAGAAATACAGTTGAATGAAATAAAGGAGAGGGTGAGAAGAGGAAAAAGGAAACAAATAAGAATGACTAATGGGGAAAAAAGGAGGAGGAGCTATCTTGGGTGTTGCACTAGCAATTTTTGTGGGAAAGATGAGAACAGTTGAAGAGTCTATCAAAAGAGAGAATGGAGAAGAGTGACATAGAGAGAATAAATGAGGTTAAAATACTGTAACCAAAAAATACAGGAGCCCTACTCTAGATGAAAGTTAAAATGAATGTTAAGAATTGAACCAACAAAACAAAATAGCAAAAGACACAACATAACATAACACAACAAAAAGAGCTCTAATAGCCATATATATAATTTTTAAAATAAATTTTTATAGTGTATATAAAATATAAATATATAGTGAATATATATCATTTTTAAATAAATTTTTATTATAGTATATATATAGTTTTTAAATAAATTTTTTACTTTATAGTATTTTATAGTTTTTAAAAGAAATTTTTATATTTTTATAGCTTATACTATATATAAGCTATATATACTATATATAAATATATATTATATATACTACACATACAGCATATATACTATATACTGTATATATAAATATACATGTATATATAAGCTATAACATATACCATATATAGCTTATATATATACACATATATATAGCTTATATATATATATACATATATATATATGTATATGTATATATATGTTGCAATATATGGCCCAGACACTAAGTGGCACTGTGGTTTTTTAGATGGATGGAGAATACAGCCGACAACCTCTCTCTAGTTCCCACTCATGGTCCTGGTTTCATACTTAGTTGCCCTCGGTGATCACCTGATCATTTCCTGAGCTTTCACACCCTTTTGGTTTGGAATCATAAAGCTTTACAGAATCCTTCAGAAGCAGGTCTCACGGTGCCCCTCTGACAACTGTTCCCATGGCATGCACAAGCCACTGAACCTATGCCAAGAGTGGAGTTCTTATCCAAGGAGTCAGAACAAAGAAGGCCATGCTTAAGACTCACTGTTCACAACCTTCTCATGACGTTCCCACAGTGGTGGCCCCCTGGCAGTTGGGACCTTTCCAGTGTAGGTGCCCTACCTTCCACTAAACTGATGGCAAATTCACTCCAACTGGCACTCAAATCTGGCTGCTGAATATTGCTAGAGGCTGCCCACTCTCCCAAGCTTTCCATTCATTGTACAGCTTCTCTTGAAATTCAAAAATTGGGGAAAGACTTCTTCCTATCCCTGGACCTCTGGGGAGATGCCATCCATTCCCACCAGCTCCCAATCATTTGCCTAGTGTGTCAGATTTCCACCTCTCTGGATCACATGCTGTCTCCTGTATAATGCCACCTTCTTGTGCACTCCAGTCTATGACTCCGGGTATGGTCTCTGTGCCAAGTATGACTGGGTTCTCTTTCTTTCCCAGTTGTACTAGGAGAGCTCTGCCAAACGATCCCCATTTTGCTCCACATTCCTGCAATTGGCTTTTATCTATTCACCTAAGTTCTCCTGTTGTATCTAATTATATGCAGTATCTTTGGGGTTTTATTGTCTTTTCAATCATTATGCCTTTAATTTATTAATGCCTTATTGCTCTGTCAAGGCCAGTTGAAGAAGTGATTATGGGCAAATCTTTGTCTTCTTCCTAATTTTCAGTGGAATAATTTTAACATTTCACTGTTAGAACCTTGATGGGAAGAGGGATGGATTTTTCTTTATTACATCAAAGAAATTCCGATTTTTCCTAGGATTTTGCTAAAAAAATCATAAATCTGTGTTGAATTTTATCAAATACATTTTTTGCATCTGTAAACCCAGTCCCATGCTTTTACTCTGTTAATTTAGTAATAGAAGTATTTTTGTATTTTCCAATAGTAAAAACATGTTTGCATTTCTTGGTTAAAACTATCCTGACATTGGTGTATTTTTTTTAATATATTATCAAATTTAGTTTACTTATATTGTTTTTAGAGATTTTGTATCTATTTTTTATGAATGGAATAAATCTGTAGTTTCCTTTCTTGTATTGCAGTTTTCTAGTTTTGTAATCAAAGTAAGAATGACTTGGGAGTACGTCTTCTCATACTGTCTGAAAAAAAGTTGTTCTATATAAGTTTGGGAGCTTGTGTTTTTTGGGGGGGGAGATTCTTAACTCCTACTTTACTTTGTTTAGTCTTTTTAGAAATTGTAAGGCTTTCTATTTTTTCTTAATTCTATTCTCAATAATTTTCTTTTAGGAACTTAATACACATAACTTTTGAAATTCATTGGCATAAAGTTGATGTTAGTATTTAGTTAATATGTTTAAACTTGTCGTATCTGTATATTCCCTTTTGAATACACATAAGACTTATTTGTGGCTGCTTTTGTATTTCTTTATATAATTTTACCAGAGATTTGTCTGCTTATGAATTTATTTAAGAAATAACTTTGGACTTTGTTAATTTCCTTACATTTTTGTTTTGTTTCCTCTATTTTTGCCTTAACTTTATTACCACCTTTTCTTACTTTATTTTGATTTATTCTTTTGTTTTCTTCCTCACTTCTTATATTAGACATTTAATTGCTCAATTTTGAATATTTTTAATATTCTATATTAAAACACTAAAACTCTAAATTTCCCACAAATAAAATCCAATAATTTGGGGTATGTTATAGTTTTATCACTCACTTATGAATATTTAAAATTTTCCACTGTGATTTCTTCCTTCTCCCATGAAGTATCCAAAAGATTTTTTAATTCAAGAAATGAAGATGATCTTTATCTACTTGTCTTCATTCCATACTCCCAGATTAGAAGATTTCGTACTGTTGTTAGATGTAAATTCTGTCCCGTTTAACTTACAGATTCAATACAATCTCATCAAAAGTACAGCCAGCTATTTTTTAAATACCAACAATTGATTATAAAGTTCACATGGTAAGGGTATATTCAGAGAGAAAGAGAGAACAGATAATTTTGCTGGATAAATAATTTTAGCCACATTGTAATTTTTCTATACCCATTTTGAAGGCATTGTTTATACTCTCTGACTTCCTTATTGCTTAACAGCTTATACTTCTTGATTGCAGACACTGAGGGTGTTCATTAGTGATCTGTTTTCTCTTTAGCTGATTATCAAAATCTTTTCTCATTGGTGTCCTGCAGCTTCATTACAATATTTCTAGCCATGGGTTTCTTTTTCATTTATATCCTCCTTGAGATCAGTTGTTTCCTGAATCAACAGATTAATATTTCTCATGTTTTAGAAAAGTTATTGTTTTTATTTATTTAAATAATGCTTCTCCATTTCTCCTTCTGGGATTCCAGTTGGATACATGTTAAACCTTCTATCTACCAAGTCTGTCTGCCTCTCCTTCACATTTCAGCTATATATTCCAATGTACTAATTCTTTGTGTCAAATATGATTAATCTTCTTTTAAAATCAACAACCATGACTTCCCATTTAATCAGATTTGATTTTTTTAAGGCAAATTCTTTATTTAGGTTACAACAGCTGAAGAACAAAAAGGTATGAATGTCATCCCTCATATATGCATACTTTCAAGAAAAACCAGGAATATTTTTCTGTAATTCTTTTCTATTTCTCATAGTATCTGTTTCAATTTGTAGAAATACATGTTTATGCTGGTGGATCCAATAAAACATTAAGGTTTGTATTTTGTATAATTAAAAATATTCACATATCTTAATAATTCATGTGTACTGAGTTGTACAAAAGTATCTTGGTCTGTGGGAGACTAGAAAGTGAAAATAAAACAAAATGGGTCATTCATCATAGACAGTATGAGAAACTTTGAGCAGGGATAAGAAAACTTTTTCTGTAAAGGGCCAAATAGTAAATATTTTATGTTTATAGGCCATAAGGTCTCTGTCGCAACTACTCAACTCTGTTGCTGTCTCAAAAAGAACAGATAAAGCTGTTTCAGTAAACCGTATTTAAAAAAGCAAGAGCGGTGGTTTGTTGGCACCTGCTTCAGAGCTGAAGGCTGCTGTATGAAAGTGGAAATCCATAATATGTGCTTCTCCAGAGGAAACAGCAAGGATAACATGGGCCATTTTAAATGAATTGGCTTTTAGTTTATATGGAAGACTTTTCTGGTATACAGAATAAAATAAATTTCCTTGAGACATACAGAATAAAATAAATTTCCTTGAGACATAAAGCACTGATCATGCAGAGGCTGACTGAGTTGTTAGGGATGCTCTAAGAAGTCAATCCTGCAGTCAGTGGGTGGTGGGTTGGGAAACATGACGGAAAACATTTAAGTATATTTGATTTTTACTTATTTATTTTTTAATAAATCATACACAGATCATGTATACATTAATGCATTTATGGGGTACAATGTGCTGATTTCATATAGAATTAGGAGCATTTGCATCACATTGGTTAATATATAATTATTGTGTTACGACATTTATACTCTATACTTAACAGATATGACATGTACCCTTCTG
>CAUYON010091436.1:0-15004 GCA_963573935.1 Arctocebus calabarensis
GTGCCTGTAGTCCCAGCTACTTGGGAGGCAGAGGCAAGAGACTCGCTTGAGCCCAGGAATTGGAGGTTGCTGTGAGCTGTGATGCCACAGCACTCTACCCAGGGCGACAGCTTGAGGCTCTGTCTCAAAAAAAAAAAAAAAGAAAGAAAGAAAGAAAGAAAAAAAGCAGGCTGTGGTAACATCTCACAGATGAATTCAGATTAACAGGCCCAATTTCATCCTTAACCCTAAATATTAAAAGTAAAAAAGTTCAGACTTTTCAGAAGTGCTTCTTTTTATTTTTTTTTTTTAATTTTTCAAACTTTTAATCAGTATAACGTGTATCCTTTAATAGTCTGTTAGGTAGTAATAATCATCTGTTTTCTTTTCTGAATGTATTTATTTATTTTCACTTCTTTTTCTTGTAACCACCACCAGAATAAAATCGAATAGGCACATTTCAAATCACTAAATTTAAAAAAAAAAAAAGAAAAAAACTTAGCTGTATGACAAAGTATGTGGGCAAACAGAAAACCCTCACACATACACAGATAGGCTGAACTACTGTGAAGATATTACAAATCAGTCCTTTTTAGATGATTTAATGAGCACAGTCTCACGACATAACATAATCAAAAAAAAAGGAAGATGTACAGCTATTTATTCAATTCAATATCAACATTACTAAAATAAAGCCACATGCAAACAGAACGGAAATAACACCAGTTTTTTCAATGTGGAGGAATTAGGAGTAATTATTTTCCTTCTTAATTATGTTTCTATATGAACAAATATGTTACATTTTTTGTTGTCTATCATTAAATCACATTACTGAGCATAAGCTATTGTATTAGGAATTGGTTAATTTAAATAGAATGTATCATACAAAAATAGAAAATAGATGAAGTGAAAGATTTTCCTGAACTTCATACATTTCAAAGATCAAGTGCTTCTCCCATTCTCGAAAAACCTGAGAGTAGATGACGTGCCTGTAGAGGTTTGAGTAAGGTACGAGAGGCAGATTAAAAAAAGCCACCACCTCCAGCGCTGCCGTCCTCGTCCCTAGCCCTTCATTCCAGGAGGGGTCTTCCACTGTTCTGATCAACGGACGACGATGGAGAACTCCCTGTGCCCTTTCAGAGTAGCTTCCACATCCAATTTCTTAGAACACTCACATTCCGACTCCCGTCACCATGTCCAAGAAGACCAAGCCGCACACACAGAAGTCAAGTGGAAGGTAGGAAGTCTAGTAAACAGCCACGGCTCAGTGCCGAGATGACGCCTGCATCAACTATGAGCCATCTGACAGTCCCACATCTTGGGCATCCAACCTATGACATGACATCCGCCCTAGCCACCTTCTAGCTGCAAAGTCACAGGCAACTCACAGCAAAAACTGCCCATCTGAGCATAAGAATAGGGAGAGTTGGCTCTGCGCCTATGGCTCAACGGGCTAAGGCGCCAGCCACGTACACCTGAGCTGGCGGGTTCAGATCCAGCCCGGGCCCACCAAACAACAATGCCAGCTGCAACCAAAAAATGGCCGGGCGTTGTGGCAGGCACCTGCAGTCCCAGCTACTTGGGAGGTGGAAGCAAGAGACTTGAGCCCAGGAATTGGAGGTTGCTGTGAGCTGTGATGCCACAGCACTCTCTCCAGGGTGACAGCTTGAGGCTCTGCCTCAAAAAAAAAAAAAAAAAAAAAAGAATAGGGAGAGTTATGTTATGCCACTAAGATTTGGGGTGGTTTTTTAATGCAGCAGTTGACAACGGAAACAATATGAGTGGGTACAAACTGTGCACATGTTTGTGTATATTATATTGGTAGGCAGGGAAAAAACATTTTAATGAAGTAAGTGTTGGCAAGACTTATAATAGGGTTCTTTGTTCTAAACAGCTATCAGGTGAAATATAGCAGTGTCACCCGTTAAGGATTCAGAAAACAAAAATGCAATTATGATCTCCATTTGTCAAAAACAGAAATATGTTACAATTAGACTAATTTAACCAGTAATTAAAGATGAGATAAGTAAACATTAATGTTAAATCCCAGGGGCCAGGCCTTTTGGCTCATGACTATAATCCCAACAGTTTGGATGAGAAAAGCACTTTGAAATCAGCCTGTGCCAACAGAGCAAGACCTCATCTCTATAAAAATAAAAAAATTAGCTGGATGTGGTGACATGTGCCTATAGTCCCTACTACTTAGTAGACTGTGGGAGGAGGATCGCTGGAGCCCAGGAGTTCGAGGCTGTAGTGAGCTATGATGGCATCACTGCACTCCAGACTGGGCAACAAAATGAGACTTGTCTCTAAAAAGCAAAAACAAAAAAAAAATGTAAATCTAAAAATCAGAGACAGAAATAAGTAAATCGAAGGACAACCTGAAACGTGTTATTTATTGATATTCTACTATACACGAAGTACTCTTCTAGGGTTTTTTTGTTATTTGTTTCTCAGGCATGTGTCAACTTCTGAAAACATACACAATTAAATATTATATGTTTCTGTTTACGGAAGTTATACTCGTAATAAACCATTTTCTTAGGATGCTTATTTAAATATGATTATCAAGGTACTTAGTGCTTATGCTCAGAATTACCAAATGAACCCACATTTTGCTTAAGGAACAGTGCACAGCTAATTAACATTCCAAATAATAGAGAAATGAAACAGACCTGGGCCATTTAAATACTGTGTAAGTGAACAGTGCAGTCGAACAATGATAGGCTCTGTTCGAATTACTTCCCAAGCCACAGCAATCTCCTCCTGCATAAATATATTTAGAAGATGAATTAGTCATTTTTAGAGCTCAAAATTTGAAAAAAAAAAAAAACTTTAAAAACTTACAATAGAGAGATGCTTAAATTGTAGGGCCAAAAATTATCCCCAAACCCACTATTGTATGAAAAGAAGGCCGAAGTACTGGTTATTATCCACATGTGAAAACTAAAATTGAAAACTTAAGATATAATAAAGTGCCACAAGAGCCCATAAATTTCAGAATATATTAAAAGAATCAAGGCAAAAGAAAAACTACATACAATCTCTGCTTCTTTGACAAGTCACGGTATTTCTTTCTAAATCACTTTAATAGTCAATATACAAACAATTGTATTGTCACCAAAAATTAAATTTCTCTCTAGAATAAAAATATGCATTCTACACGTACCAATATTGCATAAATTGATATACTTACATCAAGAAAGGTAACGTCAATATGCAGATCAATATCTACATCATCGATGGCTCCATATTCTCTGAAAGTAAAGATTAACATCAATTTTTTCATTTTCCCTAAAAAAGTGGTAGGTGGTATGATATTTTAATTAAAAATTAAATCACTAGTTATCGTCATCTTTGATTTCCACAGATCTTACTGTGGACGTGAATGAACGAGCTCAATCCAGTTGACTGTCGTTTCCTGTGACCCAGCTATGCCCGTAACCATCTTCCTGTCTTTATGTATATAAATGTGCTCACGCATGTTTGTTCTCTGTGGCCAATGAGTCAATCTTTCCACCTGCCAGGTCAATTGTCATTATACTCTCCGAGAAAGAAGAGCTGCTTCTAGGGGCAAGGAAGGAGTTTCTGACATGAGGAAGGAGTGTGGGGAGACACCCAATAGTATGTCCAAGAACGTTCCCTCCAATTTGGGCACCAATGGTTCTAAAACTGGATAGCACTGAGTTTTGATAGGCAGCTCTAAAAGTCTGTTATATCAAAATTACAACAAGTAACCACAGCATGTTCTCCATAAAGGAATTATGAAGCCCAGGTAGTGCCATGATCGGTGTATTTGTTAAGTCAATTTAAAGGCTATAAAAATAGTTTTAATATCCTCTATCTACATATATCTGTGTTTTTTACATTCTTGTAAAACGCCGAAGTTATACATGCTATATATAGTGAGACATAAGATCACAGAAATAACTAACATGACCAATATTTACTGGGCACTAATGTATTACTTGTTGTAAAGACTTGACATTCTCCACTTACATACGCAAAAACTGAGGCCCAGAATAATAAAGTAACTTACCCATCTATTGATCTATAGCAGAGTAGGGATTTGAATACATATATGCTAGTTATTATTCAAGGTAATATCACTCTGTGTTGGAAACCAGGTCAACCAACTTTGTGAGACAGATAATACTACATCCATTATGCAAATGAAGAAACGGGTTTAGGGAAGTGAAAACATCTGACAAATGAAAGATGGGAAGTCAGTGGGGAAGTCAGGCCTAGGACCCACGTCCAACTTCAAAACTCTGTGAAGTACAAAATCCAGCACATTGTAGGCACTCAGAAAAATCTCTGCATGTTATACATTCAAGTGGTGTTAATGAAACACATAATTGTGGCAGTTTTTGTAGAGTTTAGGGAAATTTTTAATGACTAAATCCTTTTCTATAATACAGCAAATAACAAATCCAGATCATTTTGCTTTTTGTTATCTATGACCAAAAAAAGGCAGCATATTAGAAGACAACTTTCTGTGTTTTCTCTGTTTTTTCCCTTAAAACATATTAACTCGTTGAGCACATTTTCACTTTTTATCAAATTATACTTTTTATTCTTTCGTGGTAATTATCCTTAAAGGTTACATAAAGAAAGAAATAAAAATTATTTACATAGGAATTAATTTTTAAAAACCATCAAAGCCTCATAATCTGTGCTGTTCATAAAGGATGAGATTGTGTACAAATTTAAACGTGAAATTTTGTACAGGAAGGGTGGCGAGAACGAGGACTAAGCGTATGTACCATTTTATTTGTGCCTTCAGTTCAGGGCACACAAACTACTTCTGTGAAGGTGAAGACAGTAAGTGCAGTATTTTAGGCTTTTCAGGCAACAGTCAGTCGGTGCTACATATTCTGCTGTTTTGGGGGGATTCTCTTTTGTTTTGTGTTTACAACCCTTAAAAAAAAAAAAAAAGAACAAAAAAGCATTTGCGGCACAAGGGCTGTTCAAAACAGATTTCCTAGCAAAAAGATCATCATCTGATGATTATGAACGCTGACAAATAATTTATAAATATAACAGATCAAATATCCATTGTCAGGCATGTAAGAAGAAAGAGCCACTAAATCCAACGATAAGGACAGATGACAAGTGGTGTTCAAGGGAAGTTTCAAGGGGCTGAAGAGGCACCACCACCATCTCACTTGTAGAAGTTCATCCTAAGAAAACAGTACTAAATATGTGCAAATTTTTACCCAAAACTGATGTATATAAAAGCAAAACTGAAAACAAAATGAATAATAAAGAAATATTTAAAATAGCTAACCCATGTTGATATGAAAAACTAACAGAAAAAAACTATTCATTGCAAAAGGAGACACAAAAGCAGGTAATATATTGGGGTAAATGTTCCAAATACACTATTTACTAAACAAGCAGATTACCCAAACAGACATAGGAAAAACAAAAAAGTTAAATAGAATGTACATATCTTGCATGTATACAAGAATTATATACTATATAACGATTTTGGTCCTGGTCTTTCACTTTGTGTTTGATCAGTGTTTTTCCACATCCTGGAATAGTCTTCAAAACCACAAATTTAAGGGGCTGTATTTTACATAAATATAATTTTATAATAATAAAATGTTTGGTTGCTTTTGAATTTTCTTACAACACAAATATTGGTAAACAGCTCCCTGGGTAAAAAAAATTTATGTGCATCTGTCTTCTAATAGAATTATTTTTTAAATTACTGGATTTAATAAATAATGACTATATGTGGGATTCTGGACACATATTGTTTAATTACTGTTTTGCAATGTTGTAATAATGTATAATTACACCAGCCAAGTTATCACAGTGACCTACATTCTTATCATCATTGGGCATTTGTATCTCCCACCTCTGCTATTTTCATGGGGAAGAATAACTGGAGAAACTTTGGTATGTTTAGAGGCAGAGAGAAAAGAATCAGAGATAAAATAATAAGAACTTTATCCACAACTGTTTTCTCCTCAGTTTTCCCAGTTATTTCAAGAGAATTTACCATAAAGATATGATCGGAATGTGACACACAGCTTTTAAAACCTTTAATATGTGAATTTCAAAGTATTACATATATAATTTCTTAAAGAGCTTTTGTTTAAAAGTACCTTCCAATTTTGCTAACTCTATCATTTCTTCCTTCCTTTCTTTTTTTTTCCTTTTTGAGATGGAATTTTGCTCTGTTATCCCCACTGGAGTGCTCACTGCAAACTCAAACTCCTAGGCTCAAGCAGCCCTCCTGCCTCCCCTCCGAGCAGCTAAGACTACAGGTGCATACCACTGTGGCCCAGATAATTTTCTCAACATTTTGTAGCAACAGGGTCTTGCTTTTTGCTCAGGCTGGTCTCTACTCCAGGCCTCAAGCAATCCTCCCACCTTGAATTCCAGAATGCTAGGATTATAGGCATGAGTGACCACACTAGGCCCAATTAAAAAAAAATAAATAAATAAAAAGAAAAAGGCAAGAAATGGTTACATGTGTTCTTTCTCAGGAAGATAGGAAGCATCAGCCTTAAAGGTTTGCAATTAACTGTATTCTGCAGGTGTCGAACCATAAATAGTTATACATTTTTTTGTTTGTATGCCACACTGCAAACCTATTTCCGTTTTGATGCTTTTTATAATGCCAGTAATTTTATGTTTCCCACTGACAGATTACAAAGCATGATTACAGTTTGTCCAGATGCAGTGACCTAGTCATCAGAATTGCTTCTCCATCTGAATAACTTTCAGTAGCCAAGGATCTCATGAATAGCAAATGCAGAATCAAGTCGAATGCTTGAAATATGAATGCAACTCGAACTGTAAAGCTATGTATCTGATTGTGCCCTGAATTCAATACTGGGTTTATCGTAACTCAGAATAATTTAATGCACTGCCTATATTTATTCACTGTGAAAAGATCACATCAAGTTGATAAACTTGATTTTTTATTTTTTAAGGATGAGGGCAACAACACAAGAATGATCTCATGTAGTTGTTTCACTCTGGGACTGAGGGTCTGAAAAGGTCTGCTCCACAGATGTTCTTTCCTGTCATCGAGAGAGAGCCCCAATTTGGGGTGAACTACTCTTTGAACCTATATTTCTTGAAATATGACAATATGATTTTGGGTATTTACATGTTACCTAGTTTAAGGACTTAGGTAGTAAAACATCTTTTCCAAGGAACATATACTTTTGAGGACCCTCTGTGTGGTAGAATTCTTGGCAGGTCATTCTTCCGTTTTTAACGGAACTAAGCAAGACAAAATCCTCATTTATGAGACATTCAATACGTAACCACAGTACATTGTTAGACCATCTTTGTTGGTCTTTCTCTATAAAACTTCAGGTTATTCATTACCGTGCTGTGATGGTTTACAATGCAACCTGATCAAAATCAGCAGTGATTGTGCTGCTTAGGAAAATACATATTATAAATTTAACCTTTCTTATTAACTGTGAAGAAAAGTATATGTATACACATATAATGCATGCACACATACATGAAACTCTATCACAGGTTCTTGAGAAATAAGCTTCTATTGCTACTTAGTTATTTCTGTTTTCAACAACTGGACAGCTATATTTTGAGAAGAAAGATACTTTGTGAAGAAACATACACCTTCCCATGACATCTGAAACACAACAGCTTGCATGTCTATCTCTGCACGCCTACTCAATGTGTGTTTCTGCCCAGTGTGGGAGAGATGTTTGTGAATGGGCCAAGAAATATGCAAACTCAGTAGTCAGGAAGGAATCTTGGCAGATTAAAACATTTGCAAGACTATATCCAAAGTAGCTATAATTTCTCTAAAGAATAACAGAGCTGAGAAAAATTTAAAAATTATATTCAGATAAGAAAGGAAGCTCATATAAAATTGTGCATAAAAGATACAGTATAAACAGTTGCTACAATTCTGCAGTCGCTCTAAAATCCTTGGTTATGCTCGAGGAAAGTATAGGATTCAGGAGATGAGGTGAGCTTATATCCAGATCACGTCCACCTGTTTTTTGGAAAATGCTGCCTCCCTGGTTTCCTTCCCCTTTGCACCTCTTTTTACTTTCACAATTTTCAGGGTCAGGGTGTTTTATTACTTAGCTCAGAGGCAGAAGGTGGAGAATCAATATATTTGAAAAGGATATTACAAACGTCCAATCCAAGATTTTCTTTTGATAAATGACATACTTCAATGTAGGGTAACTTGTGCTATGGTAACAGTGTCCAAATCTCAGCAGCTTAATACAAAAAAGGATTTATATCTCATTCCCACTACCTGGCTGCTTTGGAACTCAGGAGGATAGGGCTCACTAACATTGCTGAGGGCCCAGGGAACTCACTACCACGGATGTTTACATTTCATTGGCTAAAATTAGTTGCATGTCCACGCCTGACACTAAAGAAGGCAAGGAACAAAGCACCCTACCAGATGAACAGAGGCGAGTCAGATTTCTAAATCCTACTGGGCACTACAAATGGAAATGCAAAAATCCGGAGAAATCAAAATAGGCCGTCCGGATTTTATGTAGCTTTTTTTTTCTTTTCATTGATCTTTTTATTTTCCTCAGAAAATATGTGTTTGGTGGGCATTGATATAGTGATACAGGTTCCTCGAATCACGAGAAATCCTTAGAACGCTCTTAGTTTCCAAACATTAATTCAGAAAGGCCCTTTTGTAACTGTCCATCCACCAAAAGATTGAAATTGGAACAATCACAGTCTAAGAATAAGTCCACCCTGCAGTGAGCATTGGTCTCAATACAAAGGTGAGAATATTAGTCACGTGGCTTCGCTTTGTAAAGCCAAAAAATGACATGATCAAAAGGCAAAGGATACCTCGGGTGAAGTGAAAGTTTTAAATTTCATAAGGAAACTATGAGAATCATTTCTTTCCTAAGCAAATGAGAATTTTCTCACCTGTGATTTCTTACCTTTCTAATACCAGTAATTTCAAATTATTTTCCGATGACACTGATTACTATTACATTTTATAAATACACATCTATAGGAGTACATTTACAATGAAAAATATACAATCTCTTTGGTTGCATAATTCAAGATGAGACATATCACATTCCCCAGAGACCCAACTCAGTACCCATACAAGAGCAAAGTGGCTAACACCTGCAATCCAAGCACCTTGGGGGCCATGGAGGGAAGAAAGCTTGAGGCCTGAGCAAGAGCCATAGCCTGTTTCTACAAAAATCGAAAAATGACCCACGCATGGTGGCACGCACGTAGTCCCAGCCACTTGGGAGGCTGAAATAGGAGGATCACTTTAGCCCAGGAATTTGAGGTTGCAGTGAGCTATTATTAGGCCACCGTACTGACCAGCCTCGTACTGACCAGCCTGGAAAACAGAGCAAGGCCCTGTCGCAGAAAAAAAAAAAAGAAAAAAAGAGAGAGAGAGAGCCTGAATCAGAATTACCACATGCCCATCAGGGTTTGCAAGCAGGGTTCAACACAGCCAGTATTATGCTTTTGAATGGTTTGGCCCAACAGAGCTGTCATTACCTACTTAAGTAATAAATCTATCATCAACCACTTTTTCTGAATTTTTGTCCAGCCTACTTTAAAAGGGTTTTTCCGGGCACCTGTGGCTCAGTGGATAGGATCTTGACCCCATGTACCGAGGGTGGTAGGTTCAACCCGGCCTCAGTCAAACTGCAACAAAAAAATAGCTGGGCGTTGTGGCGGGTGCCTGTGGTCTCAGCTACTTGGGAAGCTGAGGCAGGAGAATCACCTAAGTGCAAGAGCTGGAGGTTGCTGTGAGCTGTGACTCTACGGTACTCTACTGAGGGTGATAAAGTGAGACTCTGTCTCTACAAAATAAATAAATAAATAAATAAAATAAAAGGGTTTTGCCTCATCTAGGCAGTCTCAGTTACTTCCACCTCACACCGGGAACTTAGATTTGGTTAGCTGCCTTTCTCATTAGATGGCACATTAAAAAAATGACTCCAAATAGCCTATTGTGCAGATTAAGGTACTTTTGCTCTTCAAACTCCATTAAGTTCTTATAAGCCTCAATTAAGTGGAAGAACAGCTAATTAAGACAGTCTGTTCTCAATAGACTTCGAACTTTACAGGGAAGATGATTCTAAGACCTTATGCCTAACCATTCACCCCTTTTCCCATGTGTTCAAGACTCAGTATTTGAGACTAGACAGTAAATTCATTCTTATTTAAGTAAATCAAACTAGTCCTGCTGAGATTTTTCTTTATCCCATGAGGGCTTGGGAAAGTTATTTATTCTGGAAACATCCTCTGTAGCTTGAGGAAATCTAGAACAGGCAGGAACATGGCTTTGTATTCACTAAGCTTTAATTCAGATCCTATCAGCGAAATAGGCAAGGGAAAAATAATTCATATATGACTTTAGAAACTTCATTTGACTGAAACTCCAAACATTTATCTCGTTTTAATAGTTAAAAATTATCAATAATTTTATTAATAACAAAATATACTGATAGAGGTCATCACAAGTGTTTAATGAACGCTTCCATAAAGAAACCAGAAACAATTTCATATATAGGTGGGAATATGACTGCGAGTTGGACAGCATGGAAATAATGTTTTAGAAAAGTCTTTAGAAGGGCAATCTACACGTGCTACACTTCTCCTCTAAAAGGAAATGTGTATTTCGAGTACAAGGAAGTTGAATTCTATGTCATATTACAACTGTTAATTATAACCCACAGATTTTTCATATATTGATTTTACTGTCCAAATTACCTAAACCAGAGCTGAAACAGAGACTTTGAAACTGTCTTAGCTAATTTGCTAAAACTTTGAAGTCTGTAAAGATTTGCTTTAACAAATGTAATCACAACACTCTCACTTAATGGCAGCCTAACACACCCCTATAAGTGGGAGAGAAAGGGTGAACAGATATCCAACTCCAACTTATTCAGGCTGTGGATGGCAGTGGGTTTCTATTTCTGCAGTTAAAATTAAATGTTGGACAATTTTAAATTATGCCTACCTATGCTGTACTTCCCAACTGTTTCTCTCTCAGAATATGGACATATCCACTGAAGAAGGTCCAACCAGGTAACATGAACACATTTTTTCTAAGAGATGTTGACACTGAAAACAATCAAGAACTCACCAGCCTGTATTTCGTGTATGTCCCACGCTACGCTAAATAACAGAATAGAAGAGCAATGAAAAACCAAACCAAAACAAAGCGAGAACGCACTGCCCAAGCATTCACAGAATTCAGTCTAGAAAAGAAGAAGCAACCAATGATTAAAAGACAGGAAAAGTATAATAAATGAGGCGAGAGCCAAATGTGATGGGAGTCCAGGAGACGGAACTGCATTGAAGATTCAAAGAAAGCACAGAGAGAAGCTGACCCGTGAACTGGGGCTGAACAGACACGGCAACGCAACATGCAGGGATGCGTTCCTGGACAAGAGAGCCACCTGTGCAGGTGGCCAAAGTTAACAGGGAATGTGTTATCTGGGTGTTATGAGTGGGTATGGGGCTTGAACCGAGGCCTGGCTCCGAGAGGGTTCTGGAATTCCCTGGAGACTATACTGTAAGCAATGGAAAAAGCAGAGTTGACTTCTAGACGCTATTATGATGGCAGAAAAGGCTTTTTCCCTACATTAAGGGAAGAAAAGAAAGGCAAATAAGAAGGGGGGGGGGTCCCTGAATGATTAAAAGTAATTCTCAAAAACGACCTAAAAACTTATCACCAAATAATATATTAGGCAACCCCAGAATAAAATACATTATCATTCAAACAAGCACTATCTAATTTATGTCATTTTTGTTTTTAAGGACTGGATGACAACATGATTTGTATACCAGTGTTATGCATTATTTATTTTTATTGTTCACAAGAATATGGCTTTGATTTACGGTAAAATAATGGGCCCAGCTGGCCAAATTTAATTCAGGAATTAATTATGATACCACTTAAGACTCTCATTTTTCCAAACTGACTCCCCTAAATCACGAATTTGTTTAATGCAATCAAGGTAATCTTAAATCTCATGTACAAAAAACCCAAACAACCTTACATATGCCATTTTGTATAAGCAGAAGCAACAGAACCTCTCACACACGCCTTCAAATATAATTAAGCCGCTAAATATTTCCTTTAGTTCAGATGACTCCAGTAGAACATCCAGCGGCCAACCTAATAATGCCAGCTTTATTCACCAAAGGGAATTTATTTACCTGAGAGAAACTGCATGTGGCCCGTATATTTCTCTCACTGCCGACAAATCAGCTTCTAGCTGTGGGTGCTTGTGCAGTTCCCCGTCATAGTTCACCTGACAGAAAGATGGTTTAGAAGTTAAGTGTCTTACAGGTGAAGAGCATCAGAAGTACCACGCACAAATAACCTGTGGATGGGTCATCCTGAACATTCTGTCATGAACATTTTTAGCTTCATTAAAAAAACACAGGTAGCGGGGCGGTGCCTGTGGCTCAGCGAGTAGGGCGCTGGCCCCATATACCAAGGGTGGCGGGTTCAAACCCAGCCCCTGGCGGAATCACATCAATAGCCGTTGTGGCGGGTCCCTGTAGTCCCAGCTACTCAGGAGGCGGAGGCAAGAGAATCGCCTAAGCCCAGGAGCTGGAGGTTGCTGTGAGCAGTGTGACGCCACGGCACTCTACCGAGGGCAAAAGAGTGAAACTCTGTCTCTACAAAAAAAAATTAAAAAACACAGATAATTAAGTAGCATACCAAGACTAAGTGTCTGAGGTTCACACATGCCAGAGTAAATTATTATGTTTAAATATTTAACCTATTTTAACACAAAGAAAAAGCAAATATTCATCAAAAGGAGGAAAATGGCAGGTAATCTGAGAAAGTCTAGACGGAACATCAAGACTGAAGGAAAGAAAGCGTTTACTTCCTTCCTGCAGGAATTAGTTGTATAAACAAAAATGGAAGTGGAAGAATGGTTTCCATAATGGTGAAATGTTATGTTGGTTAAAGAATCATGTTATTCCGAAAACTAGCACACTGCTAGAGTTATTTCTGGAGAGAAGAGGAAGAAGCCTAGTTTTATCATGTTCATCTAGCCACTGCTTTGCTTATGTTTGAACAAATTACTGATTTTTTATTGACAAATTGCTGATTTTCTATTCTGAACAAATGCATGTACTTGCATTCGTTTACATAATAGTTGTGGCTTTAATGCCCGTCTTATTAACTTATTATCCTTCCATTATATTGACCAAATTGTAAAACACATGTGACCAAGTAGTTTACAGGAACAGAATAACATACTGTGTAGCTACATCCTAAAATTAATTGCTCAGTTTTAAATTTTAACATTATCCTGGAAACATCTGAAGAGCCTTTTCAATATATGTGATCGAGCTATTTTCTTATATTTCAGTTAGGCTATTTTCATGTGTTTAAGTTATAGCATTTCTTCATAACAATTTTTCAACACAATGAATTCAATGACAATGAATTCAAATAACTGAATAATAAGGATGTTAAATACTTAGAGCCCATCACATTTTTATAAACCATCTCCTATTTAAAATTAACAATACATACTCATTATTTTCAAATATTGACTGACCAAAAATTATGCTTAAGAAATGTGCAAGTTGGCTCGGTGCCTGTGGCTCAGTGGGCTAAGGCACCAGCCACATACACCTGAGCTGGCGGGTTCGAATCCAGCCCAGGCCCGCCAAACAACAATCACGACTGCAACCAAAAAAAAATGGCCAGGCGTTGTGGCGGGCACCTGTGTTCCCAGCTACTTGGGAGGCAGAAGCAAGAGACTCACTTTAGCCCAGGAATTGGAGGTTGCTATGAGCTGTGAAGACACAGCACTCTATCCAGGGTGACAGCTTGAGGCTCTGTCTCAAAAAAAAAAAAAAAGAAATGTGCAAGTTGGCAGGGCTCAGTAGCTCATGCCTATTAGCTCTATGGGATGACAAGGCAGGTAGTCTGCTTGAGCTCAAGAGTATGAAATAAGCCTGAGCAAGACGAAGACCCGTCTCTAGTAAAATAGAAAAACTTTTCCAGGCCTCATGAAGGGTGTCTGTCATCCCAACTACTTAGGAGGCTGAAGCAGGGGGACTGGTTGAACCTATGAGTTTGAGGTTGCGCTGAGCTATGATGACTCCCCAGCACTCTACTCAGGGTGACAGAGTAAGAATCTGTCTCAACAACAGAGTTTTTGTTATTTGTGAAAGTCAAAAACAATAAAATGCTATCTGCACAATCTCTGTAATGAATTAAGACAACTTTAATGTAAATGTATGATTACAGTGAAAATTATTGCAAAGGTAAACTTAATTCCTGAAAATATAGAAGTAGAAAGTGTGAAACAGATAAATTATATAGATTTTCTAGTTAGTTACAGAACTCTACATGACACATAGGTCTCTTAACTCTCAAGCACAGATTTCCACGAGAATGATACAGCTATTACAAATTTGGGATTGGATATTTGGGAGACCATGTTTACCTACCTGTCCTCCATAATAAAATTCTTCAGAATCATTATCACCTTCAGAATCTTCTTCCACCGTACTATTCTGTCTTGACTCCTTCGAATAATAAAAGACAGACAATTTTAATGATCAAACTAGTTTGCCTCCTTTCTAAAATAAAGTAGCAAGTTGTTATAATAGGCCAGTGTGGTGCATATAATGTTGATTTTATATATAAAACCTTCTCTCTACAGGGCGGCTCCTGTGGCTCAGCGAGTAGGGCGCCGGCCCCATATACCGAAGGTGGTGGGTTCAAGCCCGGCCTCGGGCGAACTGCAAAACAAAAAAATAGCCGGGTGCTGTGGCGGGCGCCTGTAGTCCCAGCTACTCAGGAGGCTGAGGCAAGAGAATCGCTTGAGCCCAAGAGCTGGAGGTTGCTGTGAGCAGTGTGACGCCACGGGACTCTACCCAGGGCGATAAAGGGAGACTCTGTCTCTACAAAAAAAAAAAAAGAAAAACCTTCTCTCTACAGTACAATCCCCAAACATAAGGTAGTAAAAGACAAATGTTTTTGTGGGTGCATTCAGCTCTTTTAAAGAACATCTTTTTTATCTTT
>CAUYON010091437.1:0-49446 GCA_963573935.1 Arctocebus calabarensis
GAAATGGTAAAGACGAAATAACAACAGACCCCTCAGAAATCCAAAAAATCCTCAATGAATACTACAAGAAACTGTACTCTCAGAAATATGAAAATCTGAAGGAAATTGACCAATACTTGGAAGCACACCACCTACCAAGACAGCCAGAACCAAGTGGAAATGTTAAATAGACTTACCCCATTAATGAATGAATTTTACCTTTTCCTTGGTATTCAAATTTAAATTTAAATTCAACAAGTGAGGAAATGATAGTACATTAAAGCTATTGAGAATCTTCTGTAACAGGGCAGTTCTTTCTACGAATAAATAACCTTCCCTATTTCTTCTATATCAACCCAAATTTTTGTAGTCTGTTTCCTTAGATACACACACACACACACACACACAAAGGAAATTATAAGGAATCACTGGTTGCTTTGATAGAAGTAAGTTGTCTATATTACTGATAGCTGTCTTTATAGGGCCTAACAGGGTATGGAACAGATGCACTGCATTTTTTTTTCCTCTA
This sequence comes from Arctocebus calabarensis, assembly GCA_963573935.1. Lineage (NCBI taxonomy): Eukaryota > Metazoa > Chordata > Mammalia > Primates > Lorisidae > Arctocebus > Arctocebus calabarensis. Next base: position 509 of record CAUYON010091437.1, read on the forward strand.
AAAAATGTGATTGTGTTTGTTCCTGAAATGGTGATTCTAAGTATTTTTAATTTAAGACCTCCATAAACAAAGTGTCAACTTTACATACTGTAGGACACTTACCTTTTCTAAGCTTGTTTTTACATATCTTAGTTACCATTTGAACATGTAGTATGACTTTGAATAGAAGTCCTTTTGAGCATTTTGTTTTATTTAGTCTAAGCCCAGATCATCCTGAAGTTTGCCTCATCCTTATGGTTTCTACTGAGAGTGTAGCAAATCAGTGTATGAAAAAATGTATTTAATTGCCTCATGCACTAGTAGGATCACAAATAAATCTGAATAAACAAAATTCATCTCTGAAAATCATGTGTGGAACCCTGTATGCTGCGTAAGCATTATTTTGAACTCTTACAGTCCTTTCCTGGTCTGAAACTCCAGATATGAAATACCTAGCATAGTACTGTACTGTGGGGGACTGGGGGCGTGAATTTCTCTATAAAGTTCACATAATGTTCTTTTCTTTTTTTCTTTAATGATGTGAAGGTTTTTTTCTCCTCAAAGGATTTTTAATTAGACATTTGCCTAAGACAAGATAAGCATAATTTTACACATCCATTAGCTAATATGCATTTAGAAATCTGTGATTAACAGCTTGGAATTGTGCCAGTTCCCTGTGCTTCAAATAAATATTCACAAATAAATGTGCTATAGCTATCTTTAATTTTGATAACTATTCCTTGGAGTTAAATTATTTCCACCTACTGGAACTAAAAATACATTATCTCTTTTTTTCATTCTCTTTCATTGAAGATGGCAATCACTCCTATTCTTTTTGCTTTTAAAACTCCTAGTTTAGCTAAAGTTCTCATTAATCTATTGTATACAAGACAAGCTCAATTAATAGTAGTGTAATATAAATATGTTTCATGTGTTAAGATTACCTTCAAGATCTGTAAAAGTTGTCCTTAAATAAAACAAAAATTGTTTTATTATTTTAAAATGAACATTTTTATCATAAATTATAAAATTTGTGAAATATAATTCATATTATGTATCTATCAACATTATGTGAGCATGAATTTTTTTTGAAATGTACATCTCTGTGCATTCTATGAATAATTATTTTCTCTCATGAAAGTAATTCTGTTGTAATTTTCCTTCTTTATATTGATATTAATATCAAATTATTTATTCATTCAAGATTTTAAAAATTTCTGATGGGATCTTTATACCTGTTGCATTTATTGATTTGTGTTTTACTTGATTTCTGAATGGACTTTCCTAAGACATGGTAATAATCAAATATATTTGGTGTGTCAAATTTTGGACACAATAATACCTTTGTGGAAATGTACTACTTTAAACTGTTCAAAGTGTTTTCACTTCCATTATGCATTTGTTGTTTGTAACAGCACAGTGGAATAATTATGGTACATGTTACTTCCCTGATTTCAAAATGAAAAAAGAAAAGTCTAAGATTATTTGACATGTTAATGATGAAGTTTAATATCCTCATGTTGTGCCATTACAACAAACCAAGAAACGTCAAAATTCACACAGTAAATTATGAGAGGCAATGGAGATTTAACTCTTCTCATATTCATGATTCAGGTACTTGTCTTCACAATACTTTTTTTCCAATGCATATAGTCTTTTAGATTAGCCTCATACTTTTAAATACTGCTAAATTACCTTTTAGCAAAGTTGAAGTCCTAATTTTCGAGCTTAAATTATACACGTGATTATTAGTAATGTTCAATCATTATAAAATGGTGATTGGACCATATAAACAATTTCATAGACAAGTCACTTAATTTTTCCATCATTTTCCAAAAGAACAATATTTTATTAAACAAGAATGTCCAGTGTAAATAATTACTCAGCCAAAAGTTTAAGAGTAAATTACCATATTAAAACAAGTTTTGAATGATCTAGAATGCTAGGTCAAATTTTAGCAATCTCTTTCAAATTTATTTCAAAAATTTCTAATTTAACAAGGTCTTGGGCTACTGTGCTTAAAACACCTGTCATTGTATATTTTCATTTTGTCCCTGTGAATTTTTTTAGAGGAAAAATGTCTTATACTTCATTAAAAAATAAACTCATTTCAGAATCTGTGTAATGTTTTAGTGAATTTGGGGAGGAGACATTACAGATATGTGTATGAGAATAAAGGACAGCAGAAATAATGGTATCTTATATTACCAAAATTCCTTCAAGGTTTTGCTCACAATCATTTTTGTAATAACTTGTTACTTATTCTTGCCTCTCTCATGGTTTCTATAACCATCCAATTTGGCTTGGACTATTTAAGATTATCTATAACTCACAATATACATTGACTCAGTGCCAATGTTCACTTGTGATAACTGAATTTATCTTTAACACCTCATTGATAAACTTGTACTTAACTTGTACCTCTGTTATTCATTATCAATCTCATTCAAGCTGGTGTCCAAAGTTCCACTTTCTACCATTCTTCCAGGGCCTTAAATTTGACTGAAGAGGTACTTACTCCTTTTTTTTTTGCTTACAGCTTTTGAAAGAAACTTGTCCTATTATATAAAATAATGGATAAGTTTAACTCTTCCTGCATTCTTTTGTGGATGGTACTATACCATAATTTTATAACCTGAGTCTGGTTCATTTGGGGTAAAGTAAATTGCTGGTGAGGTCAAGGAGACGGTTGTAATTATCACCTAGGCTCATTTCTCTTGAAAAAAATTATCTTTGTTTATGTATTACTGAGCCCAATTGTATAGCTTTTCATTAGAAAGAGAATCAGATTATAATAGCAGTAAGATATCTCAACCCACAGAATTAAATATATCATTTTCATATTATTGGGGGAAAAAATTAAAGTCTCCACCTAGATTCTTAGGCAGAGTATGACAGAAATTAGTTTCTATTCAATATAAACACTTGCATAAAGGAAGGGTGAGGTTGCTAGCCTATTTCCTGAAAAACAGATATTGAAAACATGGTAATGCCTAGAATTCACATGAAGAATTTGCTTCCAAAAAAAAAAAAAAGAATTTGCTTCCACAAAGCAGAAGCAGAATACTGCGAAAGGTACTATATATATAATAGTATATATACATACTTAAGTATATGTGTGTATATATATATATATATATATACCTACTTATATATATATTTCTCCTTTCCTGTTAAACTTTCTATTCTATTATTTGTATATTTTAACAAGTTTTAAAATCTGTCTTTCCTATTGGTAACTCTACATTTTCTTTACTGAGCTATAACTGTAATACAAGCCAAACACATTTGCAATATTGCTTCTATGGTTCTTCAGCAATATCATAGAAGAGAAAGTGTTCAAACCAATGAAATCTCACGGAAAATCATGATATCATATGTACCTAATCTTACTTTACTTCCAAGAACATGCATTGTGCCCGTTGACTGTTTATGTTTGTGATCTATAAACCTATCATATTAAAACTCATAATCTGCTCTTCAGTTACCTAATAAGGCAGTCAAACTCTTAGCAATTTATTGGATGTTTGTCACCAAGTTCATGAAAAACTTCATCCTATATAATATATTAGGTATTTTACATCCAATATAATTTAATGCTCATAATAACCTTATGAAGAATTTATTGTCATCATTAACAGAAGCTAAAGCTCAGATTTAAATAACCCATTTAATAATTACACAGTCTCACAGAGTTGTTTTTTAAAACTCAGAATTCCCTGAATTCCAAATGTATATTGTTTCTCATGAACCACACTGCCTTTTTCTTAATACTTCTCCTTTAAAACCCCCCTCACCTTTTTTTATTTACTAAGCACCTACAATTATAACAGATACTGTGTTAAAATCAGAAGGTACCTGGATGAATACAAGACAGTTCAATTTGCATAGAGGTTTATTCTATTCTTCCCTTTGCCATTCACTCATTCTTTTGTTCATTCAAAAATTGTGTGCTGCTCTACTCTGTGACAGATACTTATATGAGAGAAAAAAATGGAAAAAACCCTAAAATATTGCTTAATTATAACAAAAGATGAAGGAGTAAAAGGTTGCAATTACAGTAATGAAATAAACACAGTTAAAGCTATCCTAATATCAGACAATGTCCTTTAAATAAATTATAAATGCTGAAAAATAACAACAACAACAACAAAAAAAAACTTTGTCATTGATGGAAAACATTCTTAAAATATGAGGTGAGAATTCCTAAATACTGATGGTAATCCCACATGAAAAGCCTAAGGACAGAAAGCTATAGCATTCATGTCACTGACATAGAACTTCATAAATGTTTATCACAGCAAAATATAGCTAACCAATCAATGTGCATGCTGTCACTGTGGGTCTGCCTCCCATTCTCCTTTCCTTATATCAGTTCCTTAGTGTCTTCAAACAATTGTCTTAGCCTTTAAGCTTCATTTGCAGCTACAAATAATTTGAGTTTTCTACCTTATGAATACAGAAGTCTAACTTTCTAACATATGTGATCCTCTTATTGTATTTCATTATTAGTAGAGGGAATTTATAAACTTATTCATTTCCATTTTAAAAAACATGAACAATAACTTTTCTTAAGAGTTGCTTTGTTTTTTTGTGTTCCTCATTAACAAAGAAAACTTGGCTGAACTGTATGAGTTAAAATCTTTCATTTTCATACAGCTGGCTGCAAGTGGAAAATCTCATCAGTAACAGTGGGCCATAATGTATTTTATTATAATATAGAAAACATTTTTCAAAAATTTCTTCAGAAATATTCCAATAATAAATGCATTTTCATGGTGCTGAATGACAGAAGCCATATATTAATCTATCTGGTGAATAAATATTCAGAAAATGAGTTTCTCTCGCTCCGGTTCTTATTCTCACTCTTGCTTTCTTCCTTTCCAATTTTATGCCTTATTTAAGAGAAAGATCAAAATGAACTGTCAGAGCTAATAACTAGATTAAATATTTGGGTAATGTCCTGAAGAATTGTAGAAGTGAGGATTATTCTAGCTCCTTAGATAATATGGGGACACTTTGTTATGATGCTTATTTATTAAATTTTATTATGAGACTCTAGTCATTATTTTTAAATGATTATTCTGCTTTTCTCTAGATTACTGATTGCAATGCAGTCAGAATTTTTTGTGTTGTTTAGGTGTAGCCTTACCATATTACACTAAAGCAGTATCAATAGTGATCTTTTCTAGGAATTTAGTATGAAGCAGTTTGGTGTATTGAAAATACCTTTCAATTTTGAGAAAGACAGTTTGGGTTTCAAATAGTGCATCCCTCATTACCAGCTGTGCTCATTTAAGCAATGTGCCACAGATGGACAGAGTGACTGACTGCATCTCAAAGTTGCAAGTGGTGGCTATTGTTGTCTTTCATTTCCTAACTGGGAGTGGGTGAGGGGATAGATGAGAACAAAAACAATTACAGTTAAATAGCAGAACATACATTTTTGTGCAGGATAGCTGCATTACGTTAGTGTTGGAAACAGTTGTTTCATTGTATAGAATTCAAATATGTGTAAAAGGATGTTTATTGATGTTGGGTAGCTGAATGGGTGGGCTGCGCCAGTTACTAAGTTATTATCTCTCAGCTTTAAAACCACTATTCTTTACTCCCCTTGGAACTGGGGCCAGGACTCTGCAAACGACATTTCTCCATTTGTAGCCAGAAGTACATTCTGCTCTGCCAGTATGGGGCATGGTTCAGAGACTGCAAGGCTCGAGGAGGAAGAATGGATGTCTTCATTCTGTCTTTTTCTCTGTTAGCTTCACACTGATTTCCTGCTGCTTTGAGTATCATGCCTTTTCACAGCAAGCTTCATCATCCTCGCAGCAGCAGTTCTTTCCCGTGGTTGCTGTTGAATCCAGTATGACGTTTTTCTAATATCTAAGGAACCTGCCACATTCCACTTGTTCTCCCATCCCCAAAGTGCCAAGTGACCTGAAATCCAGTGTTATGGCACCACTTTCAATGTTTCTGGTTTTAATCCCAAATTCTCTTCATTTGTCCAGTCCTGAGTGTGGTAACTGCTTTCTACAGTTGTTAACTCCATAGCTTATTGTTCTCTTTTTATCTTTTCATTTATTGTTAACCCCTATACCTATTTAATAATTCTTTATGTTAAATTCTCTTTATTCAAATAATTTGTGCAAATTTTGTCCCCTGACTGGACCCTGTGAGAGCAAACTACCACATTTCCTTGAAGTCTAGTTTTCTTATCTTAAATATAGGAATATTAATGCCAGAATTACTCATTCACCAATAGGAGCCATCACCAGAAAAGGACGATTAAATAAATTCATTTCAAAAGAGAATTGAGATTGCTGGATAATATAGTAGTTTTATTTTATTTTATTTTTATTCAATCATAGCTGTGTATATTAGTTCAATTCGGGGGATATCTATGCTATTTTCTATAATGAATACAACCTTTTACATTCCCACTATCAATGTACAGGGGTCCCCTTTTCTCCACATCTTTGCCAATACTTATTATCTTTTTCATTTTGAAAATAGCCATACTAAATGGGGTGACATGAAATCTCATTGTGGTTTTCATTTGTTTTTCTCTGATATTTTGAGTGATACTGAAAAATTTCCCATATATTTGTTAACTGTTTATTTGTATGTCATCCTGTGAGGATGTACATGTAATTTACCTATTTTTAATTGGGTAATTATTAATTTTGTACCATTGAGTTGTTTGAATGCTTAATATATTTTGAATATTAATCTCTTGTCAGATGGAGAGTTTGCACATACATTCTCCCATTCTGTAGGTTTTCGCTTCACTCTGTTGATTGTTTCTTTTGCTTTATAGACACTTCTTAGTTTGATGTAACTGGAAATACATTACAAACTGTGACCAAAAGGTTTTTCTGGGATTCTGGGAATATAACTTAAAAAATTCAAAGTTAGAGAAAATATTTATTTTACACTAAAAAATATTTTATAAGAAAAAGTATAACCTGTTCAGAACTAAGGTTCATTTTTGATTGATTTGGATTTTATTGTGTGTGTATATTTTTTTCTGAAAAATTGTGTAATAAGATAATACTATACCCTATATATTTTTTTTAGTTTTGTTTCCATATTCATTAGTGGGATTATTTCCGAAAAACTGTTCAAGGACTTCATTAGCTTTCTCAAGGACTCTAACTTAATCTTCATAGACAATGTTCTCTTACCTGGTATATTCTTCTAGATGACTGGAATATAATGTAAAAAGGGAATGCTAGTATTATCATTGGGGGCATTTAAGTGTACAATAAATATTTTGTAGTTAGTTAATGAGGGAATATTTTTACATTTTGATTTTTTTATTAAACCATAGCTGTGTACATTAATGCATTTATGGGGTACAATGTGCTGGTTTTGATACTATTTGAAATACTTTCATCAGACTGGTTAACATATCCTTCACCGCACTTTCTTAATTATTGTGTTAAGACATTTATACTCTACACTTAGTAGATTTGACATGTACCCTTGTAAAATGCACCATAGTTCAGAACATACCAATTATGTTTGTTTTTCATGAAATCTCATAACTCTTTAGTGATTCATGGTAAATGTTTTGCTACCAAGGAATACACACACACACACACACACACACGGTGCCAAAAGAAGGACTATGCTTGATCTTAACTAAAAGGCTAAGAAACGATGTGCCAAAACTAGTATGCACATTTTGATAAAGAAAAAACTGTCTTATAATTGTAATACTCAGTATATACCTATAACATTTATCCTGTATGCTGTGTCTTATACATCTCTGTACAAGTAATTTCAGAAGTCAAACATGACTTGAGTATTATAATTTTAATACATATTTTTCCTGTCTTAAAATGCACATTTTTGACACCTCTGTATACTATATAACTTAATAGAATTATTGTGTATGACAAGAGAAAACATATAAAAAATGTTTTTCATGGTGTCTAAACAAAAGTTAGTTGTAGTAGTTATCATTATTAAATTTCAACAATGTAGTTTGATAAATGTATTATATTTTCATTATACATATATATTATTTTAATCTTTTGTATCATCTTAATATACATGACATGATCTGATTTATTAGCAAAGAAAGTTTAGACAAAGCAGAATAGGACTGTTATAAAGGAATAGAAAGTACATTTTTCATTGAACATATGATATGGTTGCTTCTTCACTTTTAAATAAAATAAGACCATCATCGAAAAGCTAGATGTAGAGAAAAACAGTGTCAGGACATTTAGCTATAAAGATGCATTCATTTGAAAACTGAATCTTCTATAAGGGCACTTAAGATTAACTTTTCAATTCATGAGTAGAGGTAAAGAGAAGTAACTAGGCAATAAAATACAAGGTAGAAAACATGTTTTCCAACACTTTATCTAAGAGAAACCAAAATGTGCCATAATATTTTAACTTTATTTTAAATGGAAACAACTCTGCTTGAACTTTTGACATTAAATCACTTACTATGCTTACTGCATTTCTAGGAATGTGCTCATGGCCTGCTGAAACACAACAAGAAGATGTTGAAGTAAATTAAAACACAAATCTATAGTTCTCAGGAGATGAATATATATGTCAGTTGTATTGACTTGAATTTGTATTGCCTGTCTATAAAAATGCAGTAGGGCATCCAAATGACTTGTGATTTGTAAATTTTATTTCACTTTTTTATACACGGATATAATTTTTTTTGAGTAACTGGTTTGGATTGATATTTAAAAAGAATTTTGACTTTACATTGTCTATCATCACATACTCTATGTCCATGCATACACATTATTTAGGTCTTACATATAAGTGAGAACATGAAGTATTTTTATTTTTATATCTGAACTTTCTCAGTAAAGATAATGGCCTCTGTCCATCCATGTTGCTACATGGAAAGTTATAGATACTCTAAAATGTGTGTAACAAAATTACACTTGAACTCTTAAATTTACACAAACAAATCAAAAATAAAAGGAAAAGAAATTTGATTCTGAAATACTGTGTCTCACTAAAGCCAGTTTGTAATAATTGTAGTTTAGGTTGTTCCCATTTTATAGTAGAGAATGTATAGATTAGGTATACAAAGTGACAGACAATGTATTTGTTCCTAATAATACTAAATGTTGACAATATAGCATATCTACAATTTATTAATGTGTAAATGTATATACTTGTCCTAATTTTAAATGGTTTGTTACATAGATCAGACTTAGCAGATAAGGCTGTATCTGTGAGGTAAAAGTACCACATAACAAATCAAATTAATCAAATATGTTATATGTATTTCAAGAGCATAAATAATAAGCTGTAGGCTAAAATTCATTTAACATTTAAACATATCAACACCATACCAACAACATCATTCAAACTCATAATGATACTCATAATGTACTATAAAATATAATTAATTTAACTGTTTCTTTAAAATAGTATACTTCTTTCTATGAACTCATCCTCCTCTTTGTCCTCAGATGTAAATCTTAAAATAACTATTAACTATTTTCTTCAGTAAAGAGTTAAGGACAGTCTGATTTTGAAATTCTTTACCCTACTCATCAGAAATGTTGATTCTCTTCTCTTTCCTTCTCATCCCATCCACAACCAATTCCAGTGTATTTTTTTCTTCTGTAATCTCCTTCCCTTTCCCTGTCCCTGTGACAACTTTTGTTCAGATCCTCTTCACTGCTTCCTTGGTTGCCAAGTTCTCTTAACTGGTTTCCTTGTTTTCACTTAATATTTTCCCATATGTTGACCAAGTTCTCTTAACCGGTTTCCTTGTTTTCACTTAATATTTCCCCATGTGTTGACCAGTACATCTTTGTAAAATGCCATTTTGCACATATTATCACCTGTTTGAATCCTTCAATAGCCCTTAATAGCCTGTTAAATAAATTCATAATTTTTCTAAATCTGATTAGAATCTTTGTTACATTGCTCTGCTTTGCTGGAATACTATTCCCTGCTCTTTCTACTATTTCACTTTTAACCTACCTTCAAACTCCTACTGGAACCATAATAAATCTGTGAAGATTTATGTACTCTGATATATAGTGTTCTTATCTCCAGTACCCTCTTAGCAACAAATTTTTTCTTTAAAATCATACTGTAAAACTACATACCTCTACCTGGCTCATTTGTGGAACTTTGTATGATACTAAACTCAATATATTATTTCAATATGAGTCCTTACTATTGAGGCACAAGTAATTTAGAGACTTCATCTGTCAAGTACTGTCATACTTCAACTTTCATAGCATTGATTATGTTGACCTCTATAAAACTCTAATATGGCGGGTGCCCTTTGATTCAAGGAGTTTTTCTGACGTCCCAAGATGGTTCTTATGGCACTGTGTCAAATGCATTTCAAGGCACGGTGTCAAATATATCTCTTTTCTGTTTTGTTGTCCATCATTTCGAATGTCAGGTTGGAAAACTGAAATATCATTTTATAAATTTCCTCCTACCAAGCAGTATTATAATCCTTTTTTTTCATATATTATGTTGCATCTTTCTTTAGGAGAAATTAACATGGATTTGGATGCTCGTCAGTAGTATCAATACAATCTTATCATAACTATTCTTCCTTTAATACATTAAGGTCTTTACAGCAACTTATTTCTGTAACAATCTAATAAATAGTAGTGATTATATTTTATTATAATTTATCCAGTTTATATTGATTGTTTAATATCCAAAATCTAAAATGAAAGTGAATCATTTAAAAGTAAGCTGACCATTCAGTGCATGTTCACCATTTTCATTAAAAATAGAATAGTGTAACTTTTTTCCACGAACTGTCAAATATACAATATCATAGTGAAAAAATACATTTTTCTGTGCTATTAAGACATGTTTCCTCAAACTAAAATAATATGAAACCTGATTTTTTTCTTATTTTACTTCATAAAATAGAACAAAAACAGGATAAAGCCCATAGCAACAAGATACTTCTTTTTACCATCTCTTTGATTTATGTCAAATTTAAGCTGCTTGTATTATAGGAAGGAGTCTGTTTTCTCTCTTCAAAAAGATGCAATCCAACATTTCTCAGCTGCTAATTTTTAGCACTTAGAGGTTCCCTTGGGCTGCTGTCAACTAGGAATTATTGCATAGGTACTTTTGACTAAACTCATTATAAAGTGATTAGCCTCTAGCAAGATAGCTCAATGCTAAAGCCTGCTTGCATTATATGTAGCTTTGCAACTGAATTTCGTACTGTCAAATCTTATCCGATAATAAGTATCAAACAGCTCATGGGATTTAGCAAATAGAATGTTGAGAGGAATCTTGTCACTTCTCTTTAAAACCACACCTTTCAAATAAAAACATACATGCACATAGACAAATACACATGCATACACATGTGTACACACACAATATACTGTGTATACACTAAGTATATTTTTAGTTTAAAATAAATGCCCTTGGCTCGGCGCCTGTGGCTCAACGGGCTAAGGCGCCAGCCACGTACACCTGAGTTGGCGGGTTCGAATCCAGCCCCCGGGCCCGCCAAACAACAATGACGGCTGCAACCAAAAAATGGCCGGGCGTTGTGGCAGGCGCCTGTAGTCCCAGCGACTTGGGAGGCGGAGGCAAGAGACTCGCTTGAGCCTAGGAATTGGAGGTTGCTGTGAGCTGTGATGCCATCGCACTCTACCCAGGGTGACAGCTTGAGGCTCTGTCTCAAAAAAAAAATAAATAAATAAAAAATAAATAAATAAATAAATGCCCTTTTTGCTAGCATCAACAGTTTCAAAATCTATGAAATGTTCTTCAGTGCATATTTTAAATCCAAAAGCTAATTAAATGGCTCTACCTTGGTTATATGAGTAGTTATTACTAATAGAGACAAGAGTGCTGCTTTTTATTAATTTAATAATTTATTAATTTGAAATTTGTAAGATATTTAAATTACAATGTATTTTGCCTCACTAGTATTAGTCCATGGCTTCCTCAGTTTCAGCAATGAAACTAAAATTAGACATATATGTAGAAATACAGATTATCAAGAGTAGGTTTATTTCGCAATTTTTGCAAGCCTTCCTAAAAATATAGGCATTCTAACTCCCATGTTCACCAAATCAGGGCACTAGTACTATATTGGAATATTGAGCCAGTTTATAAAGGAAGCCACATCAGCTAATAGACCTCTTTCATATGTTTCTACTTATTATGAGGCTCCTTTCATTATCCAGCTCATATTCCCAAAGTGTTATGTTATATTCCACTCATAAAACACTTGTAGAGGTTTTAATTTATAAAAGAGAAATTTATGCAGTTCCTAGAAAAGAAACACAACACTTCACATTCTGAAATTGTTCATGTTATGACAACTTCAATCCAAATATAAGGGCTAGCTCAAAACAAATGATGCATTTTGAAAGGAAAAGTCTGAATAATTTCATTATTAATATTGTTACTATCCATTAAGCTGAACTAGTATTTACCCTTTAAATGGTATTAATTTTTGAACATATTGATTATATATAAGTGGGTTTCATTTTGTAGATTATTCCTGGGCAATTGTTCACCCTTGTTTGAATCTTTCCACTCACTATAATGTTTGTAAACATTCTTTTTCCACAGTCTACTACGCAGAGAAAACATAGTGTGGAGGATTAAGTACACAGATTTTAGTATCAAACCTGTGGAACCCTGTTTCCTTTGTCTTTACAGGAGAAGAATAGAATTAACTCAGAATATTTTTGTGATGTTTACTTATAATAAATATTTTTATTTGAATGTATGCATATATAGGCATCTAGTTTTGCTGATACATAAAAATCACAATAATGGGGCAGCACCTATGGCTCAAAGGAATAGGGCACTGGCCCCATATGCCGGAGGTGGTGGGTTTAAATCCAACACTGGCCAAAAACTGCAAAAAAAAGAAAGCACAAAAATGTTTTGTTATAATTGTACGCGTTTTTATGCTTACAATGCAATATTTATTAATATGTATAATTTGATATTAAATCTGCTATTAATCCAAATCAAGAGTTAATGATGTAATTTATTACATAAAATGAAAATGCGCCTTATACCCAGTATATGTTTTTATTCTGTATGCTTTTAGCATATGTATATTCATATACATGCATACATTGTGTTATACATAAATGTACTATGTAATATAGACGCATGTCACTAGTACTGTTTTGATGCTTCTAAAAACTTAACTATGTAAATGATTATTTTATCAAGCTAAAAAAAATGTTATTGCCTTCCTAGTATAAAAATGTAATAAAAATGATATTTAACTTTCCTTCACCTGTTGGTTAGAGTCACAGATATTTTAGGTACTATATATAAAATTTTTTATGATCTAGTGCTCAATTCATCTTCTCAATCATATCATTTGCTATCTCTTGAAGAACACTATGTTCCAGCCACACTTCAGTAGTCATCATTTTCCATATATTATTTATATTTATGCTAAATTATATAAAGTATTTCCTTATAATATCAAGTCATTCTTTCATTCCCATAAATAAACTTGGAATTAATGACTAATTGACTATTTCATTGCACAGCTAATTTGATTTTTAGTTAACACATTTGTTTCAATATTCACAATTCAGATGTAGATGTGGTTTTCTTTACTGAGCTCTCTTTTTTAATGTATGTCATTTAAAGAAGGAAAAATGTGGGTATTTTTCTTCCCACTGTTTTGGGGAAGTTTAATAAAATTACATGTGAGGTACTTCTCTCAGTTACAAAATATAAATGAGCACAAAACATCTCAGTAACCAAGGTTGATAATACCTTAATGAAGTATTTTTAAATAAAACTAATGCATAAAAATCAATAGTGGAGAAAGTACCAACATTTTAACTGAAGCTAGAAATCTAAGAGGAATAACACTGGAATCATATTTTGCTTACAGTGTTAATTGAATTCACACTGTAAAACAATCTTGAAGGATTTTTTCTTCTTAAATGATAGGTAAGTTGACAATTTTCTTTATTTATAAAAATCATTTTACTTTATCCTGTTTAGTGGAGCTTCATTTAAAAAAAGTATATTATTTGCTGTTAAAAATGAATTGAAAGTGTAAGCTGTATATTATCCACAGTTTGGTCCCTAACAAATATAATTGGAGGTAGAGGTTTAGACCATGCATGGCATTTTAGTTTTCATTCTAATCCTATACTGTCTTTCAAGGTTTTAAAATATATACACATTTTAATTCTAAGAAAATAAATTAAATGTCATAAAAGTGCATACTCATTGATCATATGAATAAATTGATGAAATGAGGGAAATGGAAAGATGTAGGAGAGGGATTATAAAGCTGCACTTATGTAGGGTAAATAAGCCTAGGGATGTAAAACACAGCCTATAGAGTATAGTTAATAACATTGTAGTGTACACTGAAAATTTGCTGAGAATAGATTTTAGGTGCTCTTACCAGATACACACAAGGTAACCACACAAGGTGATGGATGTGTTGATTTGCTTGAGTGTAGCAATAATTTCACTACGTATATCAAGGATAATATTGTACATTTTACATAAACACAACTAAAAATTAAAAAAATTAGTAAATATCTGGAAAACTTACTTTTTACTTTGTATACTTCTATGCTATTTAGATATTTATAGTAAGTTTATGTTGCTTTTGCTACTACAAATGTCTGCAATGACTTTCCCATAATCTTGGAAATAAAATGCAAATGTACAATACAAAGTTATTTTTTGTCTACTTCTACCTCCACTATTTCTATCTCCTACTTATGAACACACTTATTTTGGTCATATTTAACCTTGAATTTTAATGTGACAAATCTTCACAACTCCCTATATTGTTATTTTTATCTGTAGCTTTTCCCCGATCTCTGTTTTTCTTTCTTTTTTCTTTTCTTAAATTTATTTTTATTACTTCTTTATTCTTTTTTTTTTTTTTTATACAGTATCACTATGTTGCACTAGTTAGAGTGCCATGGCTTCACAGCTCATTGCAACTTCAAAATCTTGGACTCAAGCGATTCTCTTGCCTCAGCTTCCCAAGTAGCTGAGACTACAGGCACCCACCACAATCTCCAGCTATTTTTTTGTTGCAGTTGTCATTGTTGTCTAGCTGACCCAGGCCAGGCTCGAATCCACTAGCCTCGGTGCATATCGCTGGCACCATAACCACTGTACTACTGAGCCTCTGTGTTTTTCATTGTATCTATCTCTTACCCACTCTTTAAACCTCAACTCCATGGCAGAACTTCTAGAAACTCAGGCATTCAGCTTCCATATGTCTCCTCTGTGTTTCCACAGATTCTTATGACATCCATATCATCAGAATCTATTGCAATTGTCTAACTTCTCTGATACATCATTTGATTTTGACTTCCACGCAGGCAGGTTGTTGAATACAAAGGCAAATGTTTGTTTGATCAGAGGTACATTTTTATATACATGTACATTTTTATACATATATGAATCCATACTTTATTCCAACAGAAATTTTAGTTTTAAATTGCTGTCCCCTTGGGCACCCAGTAGCTCACACCTGTAATGCTAGCATTCTGGGAGGCTAAGATAGTCGGATCAATCACTTGAATGCAGATGTTTGACACCAGCCTGAGCAAGAGTGAGACCCCATCTTTACTAAACATAAAAAGAAAAAACTAGGTAAGTGTTGCATCCAGTGCCTGTAGTCCCAACTACTTGGGAGGCTGAGGCAAGAGGGTTGTTCGAGCTCAAGTGTTTGAGGTTGCTGTGAACTGTAACCCCATGACACTCTAGCCTGGGGCAACAGAATGAGTTCTGTCAATAAATAAATGAATGAATAAATAAATTCCTGTGTCTTTCTGCATATTATGCACTACTTGATAACAAAAGGGAGGTCTTATATAAATTTGCATCTTCCAAGCACATATTAAAATGTTTATTGAAGTAATAGTGATCTAATACTGTCTGTCACCACTGAATGTACTGATATCCCCCTATATTGCATCAATATCTCATGAAAGATTAAACATTTATCATTTTCTATGAAACATACTGTATATTAATAATTACTGAATATTTAACTGGTCTTCATATCTAGCACTTAAGAAGTGTTACAGTATGAGAAATTATCCCTTGGTGCTACTTAGGAAACAATTAGAAAGGTAGCCTTTAGAAGGCTCCATGATTCTTCATAGGAAATGCATGTTAACATTGTAATTCTGTGAGTTGATTCTCCAAAAGAGGTGACTAGTTTCCAAAACATTTTCTGATATTATTTCTCATGTAAAAAAAGACACATTTATTTGCTCAATTTACATTTAGCACCTAGTGTGTGTCTGGCTTCACTAGGCCCTGACAACACAAATTTGAAAGTTGTAGGTATTTACGATGTACAGATCAGCATCATTGACACAATCTTGGGCCATATATAGCACAGTATCAGCAGAAACTTTAATAGCATAAATTATTAAGTATTTTCTATATGAAAGACACCATTTATAGCAGCCCACAGATAAAATTTAAGCTGCTTTCATTGAAACACAGGTGAGATTGGCTAAAGTCTCTGCCATCCACCCTAACTCACACAATCAAATAGATATCATCTTTAACTTCCCTAAACTCCTAACCATTAATATAAGTTTCTAATCCTGTTTTATTTAAATCAATGTATTTTCAATGTATAGTTTCCTTGAAATATTTGAACTCTTAGGACCAACAGATTGGGATCAAGTTTGAATACTCCAACTGTACAAGATAAGCTGAAGAGACAATTATCCAGGTATGGGGTTTTATTTCAATTTCAAGTAATATTGCTCATGGCACAGCAAGTTTTATTACTATTTGCTGTGATTCTGCCTAACAACAACATTAACAACAGCAAAATTCATCCTGTGTAAGTGCAAAGGAAATTACAGTTGAAGACAAAATAATTCTCCTCAACTTGATGACCTTAAAAGCAACATGAAGGAAGTTGAAAGGGAGAGGAAATGCTTAAAAGTATTTCACAAGTCATGCTTTAACTCTGCTAATAATCAGGAACATGATGGGTACTTTTAAATATTTGAAGGGCTGATCTTTTTGACTTAAATTTATTTTTTTTTCAGAAGCCTCTAGGTTTCCTGAATTTCTATTAAGAAGTGTAAATATTTTGCAAACATTTTTCAAATTATTAAGCTTACAGAGATACAAGGTTCAGAACAGCTACTTCAGGAAAATTGAAAAGGCAGCAATAAACATTATTTTTCTGTAAGGTGAAAGTAAATATTCAACACTGAAGTGGAGAAAACAAAATGCATAGTAGCATTTGAATACAAAACTAAAGACTGTCATTTTAAAAAATCTTAAATCACTATGGTCTGTAGTATAGCCTCCAGCCTGGTTTTTATTACTAAGAATTGCCTTAGCTATACAGGGTTTCTTCTGGTTCCATATAAGATGAAGAATCATTTTTTTACAAATTCTGATAGCATGATGTTGGTATTTTAATGGAGATTTCATTGAATATGTAGATTTCTTTTGAAATATAGACATTTTTGCAATGTTGATTCTTCCCAGCCATGAGCATGGTACATTATTTTTTGTTAATATCTTCTGCTATTTATTTTCTTAGAGTTTCGTAGTTTTCTTTATAGAGGTCTTCCACTTCTTTTGTTAGGTATATTTCAGGGAATTTCATTTTTTTGAAGCTACTGAGAAGGGAATTGTGTACTTGATTACCTTCCCATCTTGGCTGTTATTTGAATATACAAAGGCTACTTATATGTGGACATTGATTTTATATCCCGACAAATTACTGTATTTTTTTATCACTTCCAGGAGTCTTGTAGTTGAATCTTTGGTATTCTAGACATAAGATCATATTGTCAGAATTGAGGGAGTATTTTACTTCTTCTTCCCCCACTTGGATGCCCTTTATTTCCTTCTCTTCCCTGATTGTATTGGGTAGAATTTCCAGCACTATGTTGAATAGTAGTGCCAATAGAGGACAACCTTGTCTGGTTTCAGTTTTAAGTGGAAAAGCTTTCAGTTTTACTCCACTCAGTAAAATACTAGCTGTAGCTTTGTCACAGATGGCTTCAATGATTTTAAGAAATGTGTAAACTTTGCCTATACCCATCAGTGTTCTAATTAGAAAAGGATACTGGATTTTATCGAATGCTTTTTCTGCATGTATTGAGAGAATCATATGGTCATTGTTTTCGCTTCTGTTGATATGATGAGTTACATTTATGGACTTGCATATGATAAGCCAACCTTGCATTCCTGGCATGAAACTTACTTCATCATGATATACAACTTTTTTGATGATAAGCTGTAATCAACTGGCAAGGATTTTGTTGAAAATTTTTGCATCTATATTCATTAGTGAATTTGGTCTGAAGTTCTCATTTTTAGTTTGGTCTTTTCCAGGTTTTGGTATCAGACTGATGTTTTCTTCTTAGAACATGTTGGAGAAGATTCCTTCCTCCTCAATTGTGGGGAATCATTTCTGCAGTATGGGAATATCCTCTTCTTTGAAGGTTTGAGAAAATTCTGGTGTGAAGCCACCTAGACCAGGGCATTTTTTTCATTTGGAGATTTTTTATTGTTTCTTTGATCTCAGTGCCTAAAAATGGTCTGTTCCGGAGATCTATTTCTTCCTGACTAAGTCTAGGGTGAGGGTGTGATTCCAAATATTGATCCATTTCCTTCACATTGTTAAGTTTCTGGGCATAGAGTTATTTGTAGTATTTAGACATAATCTCTTGTACCTCTGTGGCATCTGTTGTTATTTCCCCTTTATAATTTCTGATTGAGGTTACTAGAGATTTTACTTTTCTGTTACTAGTTAGTCTGGCCAAAAGATTATACATTTTTTTAAGAGACCAACTCCTTTTTAAATTAATTTTCTGAATGATTCTTTTGTTTTCAATTTCCTTAATCTCTGATTTAATTTTGGATATTTATTTTCTTTTGCTGGGTTTAGGGGAAAAGCTATAGTCACCAGTGGCAAATGGAGTGGTTAATCTCTACTCCAGGAGCCCCAAATCCAATTTCACCTGACCTGCTCATCTAGCCAAATGGTAAAAAATAATCATGGAGCAGAATCAGGAGAAAAACTCTGGCAACATGAATAATCAGTAGATCAACTCCCCCAAGGAACAGCAAGGTGGACACAACAGAAGATCACATTCATATACAAATGACTGAGATATCAGAAATCGAGTTTAGAATTTGGATGACAAGATTAACAGAATGGAAATAAAGTTGGAACTAGAAATTCTAGGAATAATTCAAAAGTTGTCTCAAGAATTCAATGAATTCAAAGACAAAATAAGCAAAAATTTTGACACATTGAGAAAAGAACTTGCAGCCTCCCAAGATATGAGAAATACAATGGAATGCCTCAGTAACAGGATAGAGCAGGCAGAAGAAAGGATTTCTGATGCTGAAGATAAAGCTTTTGAATGATCCCAAACACTCAAAGAGGAAGAGAAGTGGAATGCAAAAACAGGTCATTCTCTCAGAGAGCTGTGGGATAATTCTAAAGAAGCAAACCTTATAGGAAGTCCTGAAGGCAACAAGGCCTTTTGAAGGGTCCAGATCCTCTACTCCAAGAGATAACTGAGGAGAACTACCCAAACATGGCAAGAAGTTCTGAAATTCAGATAGCAGACAGTTTCAGAACCCCAGCACAACTCAACCCAAACACCTCATCTCTCAGACTCATTGTCATCAACTTTACAAAAGTTAATATGACAGAGAAAATTCTGCAAGCAGCCAGATGTAAGAAAACAATAACCTACAAGGGGAAGACTATTAGAATGACTGCAGATCTTTCAGATGAAACTTTTCAAGCCAGGAAAAGATGCTCATCAACCTTCAACCTCCTAAAACAGAAGAACTTTCAACCCATGCTCCTGTATCCAGCTAAACTGAGTTTCATTTATGATGGAGAAATTAAATACTTTAATGACATTCACATGTTTAAGAAATTTGCCATAACAAAACCAGCTCTCTAGGGTATTCTCAGACCCATTCTCCACAATGACCAGCACAATGCTCTACCACCAAAGTAAAGTCACTCAGAAACTTTTGATCAACTCTCAACTCTTACAGTAGTAAAAGGATTAAAAAGGTCCTCTGGAATTTCAAAAAACTTGACACTCAAAATACTAGCAGGCTTATTAATACTCGCAATTAATGTGAATGGCTTAAATTGTCCTCTAAAGAGGCACAAATTGGCTGACTGGATACAAAAACTCAGGCCAGATATCGGCAGCATACAAGAATCTCATCTTACCTTAAAAGATAAATATAGACTCAGGGTGAATGGAAATCAGAAAAAAGCAGGTGTTGCAATTTTATTTACAGATACAATGGGCTTTAAACCAACAAAAGTAAGGAAAGATAAGGATGATCACTTCATATTTGTTAAGGGAAACACTCAACATGATGAGATTTCCATTATTAACCTTTATGCACCCAGTCAGAATGCTTCCCAATTTATAAGAGAGTCCCTAACAGACATGAGCAACTACATTTCCTCCAGCATCATAATAGTTGGAGATTTTAACACCCCTTTGGCAGTGTTGGAAAGATCCTCCAATAAGAAACTAAGCAGTTTTAGAAGTTTTAGACATAAAATTAACCATTCAACAATTGGATTTAATAGACATCTACAGAACTTTTCATCCTAATAAAACTGAATACACATTCTTATGGAACATCCTCCAAAATTGATCACATTTTAGGTCAGAAGTCTAACCTCAACAAATTTAAAAGAATAGAAATTATTCCTTGTATCCTCTCAGACCATCATGGAATAAAGGTTGGACTCAGTAACAACAGGCATCTGTGTACTCACACAAAGACATGGAAACTAAATAACCTTATGCTTAATGATAGCTGGGTCATAGATGAGATTAAGAAGGAAATCAGCCAATTTTTGGAACAAAATGATAATGAAGACATGAATTATCAGAACCTCTGGGATACCACAAAGGCATTCCTAAGAGGGAAATTTATAGCATTTTAAGCCATCTTCAAATGAACGGAAAGAGAAGTCAACAACTATGAAGCAAATATCACCCTGATCCCCAAACCAGGAAAAAACCTAACAAGAAAAGAAAATTGCAGACCAATATCTCTAATGAATATTGAGACAAAAATATTCAATTAGTATGTAGCAAACAGAATCCAGGAACATATCAAACAAATCATATACCATGACCAAGTGGGTTTTATCCCAGGGTCTCAAGACTGGTTCAATATACATAAATCTATAAATATAAGACATCATAGTAACAAAATAAAAAATGAAGAATACATGATTCTCTTAATTGCTGCAGAAAAAGCTTTTGATAAGAAAATAATAGCTGAAGACATCAACAAATTGATGAATATATCATGCTCGTGCCTGGGAAGAATCAAAATTGTTAAAATGTCAATACTACCAAAAGCAACATACAGATTCAATGCCATACTCATTAATATTCTGACCTTATATTTTGAAGAACTGGAAAAAATAGTTCTTCCTTTTGTATGTAACCAGGGGATAAATAAAACCGTGTAGGCAAGAAAATTTTTAGGAATGAAAACAATGCTAGAGGCATCACTTTACCAGACTTTATATTACAAGTCCACAGTGATCTAAACAGCATGCTATTCACACAAAAATAGAGACCTAGAAATATGAAACTGAATAGAAATCCAAGAGATGAAATCAGTCTCATACAGCCATCTGATTTTTAATAAACCAAATGAAATCATATACTGGGGAAAAGAATCCCTACTTAACAAATGATGCTGGGATAACTGGTTAAATACCTGTAATAGACTGAAATTGGACCCCTATCTTTCACCATTTACACAAATTGACTCAAGATGGATAAAATGTGCAAATCTAAGACATGAAATGATAAAAATCTTGGAAGAAATTATGGGAAAACTCTTGAGAATGTCAGCCTGGGGAAAGATATTATGAAGAAGACTTAAGCAGAAATTACAATAACAAAAATAACCAAACGGGGCTTAATTAAACTGCAAACTTTTTGCACAACTAAGGACACTATAATTAAAGCAAATAGACACCTTCATAATGGGGAAAGATATTTGCATATTATGAATCTGACAAAGGTTTGATAACAAAGTTTATAGAGAGCTCAAATTAGTGACCAAAAAAAGAGCAAACAATAACATCCATCACTAGATAAGAGATATGAACAGATACTTCTCTGAGGAAGACAGAAATGGCTAGCAAAAATATGAAAACAATGCTCATCATCCCTAATCATCAGAGAAATGCAAATCAAAATCACCCTGAGATATCACTTACCCCCAGTGATAATAGCTCACATCACAAAGTAACAGAGTAGCGGATGCTGGCATATGTGTTGAGATATAGGGACACTTACACTGTTGGGAGACCAAAAACTAATTCAGTCTCTTTGGAAAGAAGGGGGAATGGCCTTAAAGAACTCACATTAGACTTAGCATTTGACCCCACAATCCCAGTATTAGGCATATACTCAGAAGAAAAAGAAAATAATTTTATTGTAAAGACATTTGCACTATAATGTTTATCACAGCTCAATTTATAATCTCCAAGGTGTGGAAACAACTTAAAGTCCAGTCAACTCAGGAATGGAATAAGAAGTAAGAAGCTGTGGTATATATACCACGTATTACTATTCACCCATAAAGAAACATGGTGAGTTTAACATCTTTCATATTAACCTGGATGGAGTTGAAACACATTCTTCTTAGTAAATTATCACAAGAATGAAAAAGCAAGTATCCAATGCACTCAATTTTATCATGAAGCCAGTATACAATCTAATGCACACATACATAGGATAAAAACTTAATTTTGTTCAACTGGGGGTAGGGAGAAGTAGGGAGGAGAAAGAAGGAAGGGTCTTCGAAGAAGGGAAGGGAGGGAAGATAGGTGTGCTTCCACTGAAAGGACACAAAGTAGGAGTGTGTAGCATATAGCATACTTTTTGGGTTTAGCACACAGCTATAAGAAGGACTCTACCTAACAAATGCAAAAATTGTGACCTGGTTCTTTGTACCCCCACAATAACCTGAAATATATAAAAACAAAACAAAACAAAACAAAAAATGACCTGATTGTTTGTACCTTCACAATAACCTGAAATCTAAAAAAGAAAATAAAAAGAAGAAAAATACTGTTATTCAAAACAATATGGTTGAACCTGGAGGACATTATGCAAAGTGAAATAAGCAAGAAACAGAAATACAAATACCAAGTTATTTCACTGGTACGTGGAATCTAAAAATACATCAAACTCATCAAAATACTATGCAGAAAGGTGGTTGTTAAGGGTTGTTAGATGAAAGAAATAGTTAAATGTTAGTCAAGGAGTGCAAACTTTTTTTTTTTTTTTTTTTTTTTTGTGATATATTCTAACTTTTTCATCCAAATTAGAAGGCCATGGCATCAAGGCTCACAGCAACATCCAACTCTTGGTCTCAAAGATTCTCTTGCCTCAGCCTCCCAAGTAGCTGGGAGTACAGGTGCCCTTCACGATGCCCAGCTATTTTTAGAGATTCGTTTCTTTCTTGCTCAGGCTGGTCTTGAACCTGTGAGCTCAGGGCAATCCACCTGTCTCCACTTCCCTGAGTGCTAGGATTATAGGCGTTAGCCACCACACCTGGCCAAAGTACAAACTTATAGTCATAAGATGAAAACATTCTGGAGATCTAATGTACATCATGCTAACTATAATTAATAAAAATTTGCTCTATATTTGAAATTTGCTGAGAGAATATTAAATTTTAAGTTTTCTCATATATATATGTATATATATATATAAACAATGTGAGGTAATGTACATGTTAATTGGCCTGATTATGGTAATTATTTCACAATGTATCAAACATCACATTGTAGAATAAATACAATATTTACTTATCAATTATAATTTAATGAGTGTAAAAAAAGTTAAAAGATAAAAATGGGCAAAGAATATGGACAGACAATTCTCCAACGATGTACAACACATTGGAGATGAACTTGATGAGATGCTCAACACACTAAACATATGAGATGCTCAATATTATTGGTCATTAGGTAAATGCAAATCAAAACTATAAGGAGCTACCAGTTTATAACCCCTTAAAAGGTAAAAATAACAATAATAATATAAAATAAAAAGTGATGGCAATAATGTAGAGAAATTGGAAACTTAAAACATTTTGATGACAAAGTAAAATGGTGCAATTATTTTGCAGGTACTCAAAAAGTTAGAGTTAGCATATGGGGTCACTAAAGGGGTATCTGATAGCTCTGTATTTTGTTATGGAAGCTGAAAGAAAAATGTATTTTACCTCAGAAATTAAAGTTAAATAAAAATGCTTTTAAATAAAAAAAAGAGAGAAATGCTTATTTCTACTTCTCTTTAATTCACTTTAATTCACTTCCTGGAACCTGTACTCGCTAAATGCAGTTATTAATAGAATATGTGCCCATTTCTCATTGACTTTACTCTGTCAATTGTCCCACTTCACTTTTCCTTCAACTGTCTCCCGTTGCTGTTTCCATTTACCTCCTGAACATGTGCTAATTTCTAACCAGTAAATAATATAAAAAAATATTGTCTGTGTATCTACTTCCTCTACTTTTTACCCTATTTCTTCCTTGGCCAAATAGCCACACATTTGGGAAACATCTCTACCTTTTGTTTCCAGTTTTAAAATTTAATTAAATGCTTCAATGCAGCTGTAATCCAAAGACTCTACCTATGATTAATGATATACTTCTAATCGATAAGTTCATTACAGCTTTTTTCATGATATTTGTCATAATGGTGAACTAGAAAACTTTTTTCCTTATACCTTCTTCAAAATATTTCATCTTGAAATTCCTTACACTACTCAATTCTATTTCCTTTACTTTTAAAATGGTTCTTATTCTTCTTCCCTTAATGATTTTTATTCTATCATTTTTCTGAAAAATAAATAGTTCCTAATTTTCCATTTTCAGATTTTTTTTTTAATTATTGTAAGTTAATCTATCATTTCTGACCAGCTTCATTAGGTTCATCAGTGTAACCAAAGAATTAGGTTATACTGTTTGCATTTGTTAGGTAAAGTCCTTTACAATTGTGTCCCGCCTTGAGAGGTGTGCCATACACCATAACATTGTGTCCCTTAAGTAGGTGTATCCCAACCCCCTCCCTCTTCACCTCTCCCTGCTCCATCATTCCCCACCCTCCACCTTGAATTGGTTTGAGTTTTTCTCTTATGTGAGTATGTATTAGATTGTTCACTGGCTTCATATTAGGATTGAGTACATTGGATTCTTGCTTCTCCACTTTTGTGATACTTTACTAAGAAGAATATGTTCCAACTCTACCCAGGTTAATACAAAATATGTAAAGTCTCTAGCTTTTTTAATGGCTGAATAGTATTCAATGGTATACTCTTCTCAACCAACACCCTCTAATATCTGACTCACAAGTTTGAATATTGTGTATTATCCTATCATGTCCAAATGTAACCTAAAAATCAAACTTCTGTTTGAAGTGTGCATCTGAAAAACCCACGTTCCTCCTTTATTCTTTATTCCTATTAATAAAATGATCTGCCATCCAAATATTTGCATGAGAAATTTGTGATTCATATTCATCTTCAGTTAGTTACTGATTTCCTCTCCAGAAATATATCAGTAAATTATATCTTCTAAATATTTGAGATATTTTCCCTTGTTACAGATTGCTTTGAGACTGCTATCATTTCTTTTTTATGTAATTTTATTAAATCATATCATTTCTAACCAGATTCATAAACAATAAATGTCCTCTTAAATTTCTATCTTGCCAATTAGCTCTTACTTTTGTATTATTTTCCTCATTTTGCCACCAGTGATTATACACAGATAATTTAGTATATAATATCATTAAGATGTATTTTCTTACTTCTCATTACTAAAGAGATACAGCGTTTTTGTCACATGGAAGAATTGTACATGTATAATACTGAAGTCAGGTATTTTAGTATATCAATCATCAGGATAGTGTTCATTGTTCCTAATCGGTAAGATTTTATCCCTCACACCCATCCCTTCCTCCCTTTCTCCAATATCATCCACATCTCTGTGTGCCCATGCATAACATTGCTTAGCTCCCACTTTTAGTGAGAATATGTGGTGTTTGTTTTTCCATTCCTTATATACTTCACTTAGGACAGTGGTTCTCAGCCTGAGGGACGCGGCCCTCAGGAACTGTATTAAAGGGTCATGGCATTAAGAAGGTTGAGAACCACTGACGTAGGATAACAGTCTCTAGTTCCATCCAAGTTGCTTCAAAAGACATTATTTCATTCCTTTCTATGGCTGAGAAGTACTCCACTGTGTGTGTGTGTGTGTGTGTGTGTAACATTTTCTTTTTCCACTTGTGAATTGAGGGACATTTAGGTTGATGCCATGTCTTTGCAATTGTGAATTATGCTACAATAAACATTTGAGTACAATTGTCTTACCAATACAATAATTTATTTTCCTTTGGGTAGATATACAAAAGTAGGACGCCATATTTAATTGCTGGTATCTCGTTGAAAAATATACATGTTGTTTTCCACCTGGGGTTGTACAAGTTTGCAGTCCCATCAACAGTGTTAAAACATTCATTTTCCTCTGCATCCATGCCAGCATCTATTTTTTTTTTTTTACTTTTTAATAATGATCACTCTGAGAAGGGTAAGTTGATATCCCCTTATAGTTTTAATTTTTGTTTTCCTAATTATTAGTGATGTTGAACATTTTCCCATATTTCTTGAACAGTTTTCATCCTTTTTCTATAAAACTTTTGTTCATAACTTTTGCTCAATTTTAATTGGGTTGCCTTTTTTTTTTTTTTTTTGCTAATTTGTTCAAGTTGTTTATAAATTCTGGATATTAGCCATTTTTTGATGTATAGTTTGAGAATGTGGGCTGCTTTTTTCTCTTAACAGTATAGCATAGCTATATTATATGAATATGTCTCCCATTTCATGGAGGTGAGCCTTAGGGAGATTGGTCTCCCCAGATCTCCTCTCAGTCATGTCAGTAGAAGCTGAGAGAGGCTATGTAGGTTCTGTCTACAGGTGTAAGGACTGGGGATGTTCACTCCATCCTTGTTTAGGTATAATGTCAGCCTATGGTTATTGGGTCTGTCATGGAGCATTGGACTGCATGGTGAGTCTTATCAAGCTGTGGATAGGAGCTGAGGAGGAGGGTCTATGGGGGCAGGCAATGGGTGGGAGCCACATTAGCAGGTACATAGGTTTCATTATATTATTTATTTGAATTAATTTCCTAAGGCTGCTATATTAAATTGCCAGAAACTGGGTGGTTTAAGACAACAGAAATTCATTCTTTTACAGTATTTGTTTCAGATATAACCACACTGGCTATTAAAGTCTGTAGAGGAGGATACTCCCTTGCTTCTTTCAGCCACTGATAGTTCTCGGAATCCCTTGGTTCATTGCAGCGTGACTCCAATCTCTGACCTTATATTCACCTGGCTTTCTCCCCTTTGTGTCTATGTCTCAACTATCCATCTCTTTACTCTTACAGGACACCTACATTTTGGTAAAGGTTTCATCATAAATCTAAGACGATCTCATCTTGAGATCCTTAATTATATCTACTACTTTTGGTGGCCACTGTTCAACCTACTACAACAGTATATAAATGTATTTATATACTTATTTATGATTACTTTTATATATGGTTATTTATTTACTTTAATAAGGCCTTGCTTTAATAAATCCTTGATAACTACATTATCATATCCATACACTTATTCATTCCTTCCTTCACTTATTTCAAAATATTAGTATATGTCAAACACTGTGCTAAAAACTGGTGATACAGCAATTGATATGATAGTCTTTACCCACATAGATATTGCAATTTAAGTGCATTGAGGCTAATAAGTATTTATTGTGTGAAAAGTATGAGAAAAAGAAGTTTGTGGTGCTATGCAAATGTATTGTAGAAATGCCTGCCCTAGGTTAAACTGCTACATTGAGCATCAGGATTAGAGACTGATTCTTCACTAACACACCAAATATTTATTACCTCTTATACCAAAATGTATTCTACAATCTTATCATACTGACATGTATTTGCATTTGTCCGAGCATATCATTTCCTTCATACTTCCTGAGTTTATATATTCTCTTCCTTTTTTTTTTTTGGAAACATCCTCACCCATTTGTTCTTATATATAAACTAATCTTGGTGTCCAAAATTAAATGTTGCTACATCTGTGAAGCCTAATCTCGCCATCATTTGGCCTATTATTTTTTTTATCCTATGTGTTCCCAAAGAACTTTCTACATATGTTGGATAATATTGCAATGCCTTATAAAATATTAATAATTATTTTGCATCCCTATCTTTAAAGGTAGACTGTGAATTTCCTAAAAACTCTAATTTAGTGTGATTCATGTTTACTGATTTGAGATCTAAACAGTAATATATAAGGAACACAATAATAATAAATAAATGATGAATAAACAGAGATAAAAGAAGATATGCATTTGTCCTTCAATTTATACTATTCTATTTCATGCCCTTTTTGTTACCTCCCTAATAATTAAATTAATACAAATGCAAATAAGTTTTAACTATTAAATTTTTACAACAGTAAATATACAATATGGAATGTTAAGTTAAAGAGATGAGTCACATTATGTTGGTTCAAATGTAAATTAGCAAACACTAAGAATTATAAAATATTCTCTGCTAAGGGTTTCAGATTTTGTCACTCCAAAACATTCCATTTTGTTATAGTGATTATTTTGAGCTGAAGGCAATTAAGA
This sequence comes from Arctocebus calabarensis, assembly GCA_963573935.1. NCBI lineage: Eukaryota > Metazoa > Chordata > Mammalia > Primates > Lorisidae > Arctocebus > Arctocebus calabarensis. The sequence continues at coordinate 29,234 of CAUYON010091437.1, forward strand.
AAAAGCAGACACAGGATAAGCTTTTTCCCCTCTCCTCCCTATCTACCTGAAAACAGAATATAAATATTCTTTGTTAGGATATTCCCCATCCCATTTCCTGTACCAAGAGAGAGATGCCACCTTTATCACCACATAAAATATAGCCCTTAGAAAGAGGCAACACAAAATATCCTATTTCTTATCTTCCATTAGTTTACCCCAGATATTTATCTTCTTACATTTTGATGCCCCTAAAAACCTAAACTCCTTTTCCTTTGTCTTATTACTACTTTACAAAATTACTATTCTTTACTAAGATTCTATATAAGTTCAATTGCTAACCACCTCCTTGAGTTACAAATTGCCGAATACTCCCATGGGTATGTGTAATGCATGCATTAATGAACTGTTTGTTTATGTTTTTCAGTCTAAATTGTATGGCTGCAGCCAATAATTATTTCCTCCAAATAAAGGAAAGGAATTTTTTTTTCCTCCTCAACACTTGCCTTTATCAAGCAACTATAGGTTTAGAAACAAAACTTAAGGAAATCATCAAGGGTATAAAGATTTGTGCACAAAAATGTTCATTACTGTGATATTAATTAATAGCATAGTATGAAAGAACCCAAATGACAATAATAGTAAAATGATTATGTAAATTATGGTATACTCCTACTGTGGATTATATGTATTGGACAACATTTCCTAAAAGCAGTGAAGGCCCATATCAGTTAAACATTTTTTAATATGTAAAAAATCTAAAAAAAAAAAAAACCTTAAATGAATTTATAGTAACCAGGTCACTCAAAAAATTTCTAGCATAAACAATTCAGATAAAACTATTACTACTTTATTTTTCAATACAGGAGAACTTTGATGTGGAATAACTTGAAATATTTAATTAAAAATATGTTCTTTCACATTTAATACCTCTTAATGCTTTTAATTAATCTTAATATCCTTAATCATTCTGTAATTTTTACATGAGTAAATAGTGAATTAATGTATTAAAATACTGTTAAATGTCACAAAGAATTAAATATATAATTCTTCACAGGCTGATTAAAAGATTACATGCAAAAGATAGGATAAAATAAAGCTTTCTGTTGTTTCATTTGAAAATTCTGAGTACCTTTGAATACATTTTCTTCAACATAATTTTTTCTAAGTGTAAGTTCTCATGAAATAAGTAAGAAAACATCCTTCTTTAAAGGAGTAACTTTAGATATATAAAGCCATTACAGGACCTAAATGTAATCCAAATAAATGTATGTGAGTCATAAGATGCCTGTTGAAGAAGTGAAAAGAGTCAAAGTAAAAAAATTGGTTTCCTAACCTCAGGATGTCATCAGCTTAAGAGCATTTGTATTGATGCTATACTTTTATTTGTCTTCTGGCGGCTTTGAGTTGCCTATCAAATTACATTCTTCTTGTAAGCTATTTAGACGATATTTTGATAGAAGGCCAAAGCTTTTTCTCTCCAGTTTACTGACATGAGTAAAATAAATCTTATAATGAGCATTGTTAATTTTTTAATCTCTAGTCTCATTTGAGGAATTATACCATACAGTGCAATAAATAGCAACTTTAGAACTATAAAGTTTATTTATGTAATTAGCATTTCTTCATCTTCAGTAATACTGTGAACAGTAACTAAACCTAAAAATGTTCCAATATATAACATTAACTTCAGTTTAGAAATAAAAGAAAATAATAATAATACTTGTAATAAAAGCAATTAGAGATCCAGGGAAGGTTATTATGCTTATTGAGTATCTTTCAATTAGTAGTGAAGTTCAATCTAGCATTGAATGTCCATGTATAAGATCATTCTTCAGTGAAACTAGATCAATAGTTACTAAACAAAATGTCATTTTCTTTAAGTTGTTCACACTTTTCACCAAGTGACTATTTTTCTTACTCCAGAAACTAGGTCCCTCATTAGCAATATCTGAATTATTATACAAGGGTGTCCTGGGTTTTAGAAAATTCAATCAGTTAACATTAGTTTTAGAAGCTGGGAAAGGATAAACTACTAGGTGTCAATTTGGATATAAATTTTTACTCACTCAGCTTTTGGAGCCCGAGCTGGGGGACCCTGGCGGTGAGGTCCATGGTGCTGTATGCCAGCGCCTCGACTAGAGTGAGTGGCGGCGGCAGCGGCGGCGAGGGCGCCTCTTTCCTCAGGCTCTTTGAAAATAAATAAATAAATAAATAAATAAGTTTCTGCTCACTCTCTAATTAGATTAATGCTCCCTCTAGCTCTATCCTCAAGACCAGTCTCAGGGTTAGGGAAAAGGAGAGAGAGAAGAGCAGATGGCAATAGGAGATTCTTTGTTTACAATAAGAAGAACAAATTGATCAGAGGGGGCTTCTAAGAAGAAACAGATGGCATGTCAAGGGAGTATACAAGAACTGAACAGATGTATGGTACAATAGGGGGTTGTCCAAGGTTTGACTATCCAGAAAGAGGCAGAGAAACCACAAAGTAGAGATATGGCCAAGTGTACAAAAGAGGGTATTTGAAGAATACATATATATATAAGCAAGGTAAGAGTATCCTCAAGGACACCATGGCAACCCCCATAAAATGCCTTACTAAGATAGGAAAAGGAATGACTCACTAAGGTGGGAAATTTCCAATCATGTCCAAAAATAATCATGAATATTCTACCCCAAGTTTAGCATATTATTAGGGATTAGCTTAAAAGGACAGACCCTAACCTGGGGGAGTGCTGCTCTTATTGGAGCAATCTGCTCTCTACCAACTCTGAGACTACACTTTCTATACTACGTCTTTCTTTGCTAAATCTTGGGACTTTGTCTGCTTGCATCTGCTTGACTTGCTAACTTGTGAATGGTTACTGGTACTAAGTAACCATTCACTGGGAACTAAGATCAAGGGAACATATACTTGGCATCTGGTCCCCACACCTGACACCAATACAAAATGTAACAACCAAAATTGGGGACTTTTCATACATGGGACTTTTTTTACTCATATATTACAGAAAATTAGAAATTTATGTAAATTTAGATTTTATGTCAATGGCCACTTTGTTTCAGTCATGAGCAATCTCATTCTCACTACATGAATGTCTGCGTTAAATCTGTGTTGGGGAGAGAAAACTTTCCTGTACCTTCTTAGATCCAATGCCTAGAGTCCTGCGAATTAAGCTGACAAAGGAAAGATTAGCAGGGTGAAAATGGTTTATTTCTATGCATACTGGAGGTGTAAAAGAAGTAGCCAGTACAACAAATGGTTAGAGTTAGAGGCTTATGTACCTAATTAATTAGAGAAAAAGAGTAAGTAAGAAAGAGTTTCTATGGAAAGAACAAATATATTCGTCTAGGAATGAAAAAAGGGATTTTAAGTTTTTGATGAAGATAATTTATGCAAATTTCTCTTTCAACCATCTTCATGCTCATGAAACAAAGTCACACAATTCAAAAATAAAAACATTGATTGTCTGCCAATTAGTTTTGGCTCTAAAAGAAATGTATTTATTCTAGATGATGATGCAGTGGCACCAATATAATTAGGACAGTCTCTTTGCCCTCCAAAAGTTCATCAACCTCATAGGGTAGACAAATATATAAGCAAACAGTGATGATGTAGTAGAAACATGGATAATGGCTAGCAGGAAGCCATGGTAGACTTTAGAGAGAAGGTAACATTCAACTTTGGTCAAATTTACTCCCCTTGGTCAGTCCTGAAATTTATTTTTAGATAAATACCCATATGTTTAGCTTATTAATTGTTCTAACTTTCCAAATGATATAATTGCTTTCTGGGTACAAAATAATAATTCCTATAAATTAAATACACTATGCTTTGGCTTTCCTGCATTATTTTCCTGAGACTGCATTTAAAAGTCAGCCCAAAGAATTTTATTACAGGTTTTTTACTTATGAAGAGACACTGCCTCCATTCAGCACAATGTGAAATGCCATAACAATAACTACATTTACCACTAACAATTCTTATTCCTAGAAATGACATCACCAAGCGAATTAATTTCAGAAGAGTACAGACTATTTTCAATTAGAATTAATGTAATTCAATTTATTTCTATTTTTCTTCTGTAAAGCTTAAATTTCCTCAATTTCTTGCTTAATAAAATTATACATGTAAAGATTTCAATTGATTAGGCTGAAAATGCAAAATTCAATAGTGTAAAACAAAACCGATTATAAGATGCTATGGCTATGTCAGGCCAGTTTATATTCAAAAATCCATTTAAAATATCCTGTGGTTACTTATCAATGTTGTCTACAAAGAAACATGACATGAAACCTGTAACCCCCAAAGGTGACAATTTCTATTAGCTTATAGGTTAATATAAGTTAACTTGTAAATAATACTGATAGTTTATGGTTAATGTGGACTAACCATACTACATTTACATAATTAGAAGTACACATTAATTGATGACCCCAACTATGAAAGCAATTCAGTTATATATAACGAGAACAAAATAATGAATTACAAGTCAAATATATTCTCCACTATGCCCATGAATTTGAAAACATGGAGGAAATGGATCAATGCCTGGAATCCCATACCACCCAAAATTCAAGAAGAAAGAATTAGAACTCTTAAACAGACAAATATCAAGCACCAAAATTTCCACAAAAGTTAAAAAAAAAAGTTTTTAACAAATAAAAATCCTGGACCAAATGATTTTACACCAGAATTCTATCAAATCCCTAAGGAAAATTTTGTACTTATATTGTAGAACTTATTGCAAAACATTGAGGAGGAAGGAACCATCCCAAAAACATTTATGGAGAAATAACAGCCTACTACCAAAACAAGAAAAGAAAATAACAACAATAAAACTATAGACCGAGGTCATTAATGAATATTGATTGAAAACTACTCAATAAAATCCTAGCCAACAGAATATGACTGTACTTTTTGAAAAAGCATACCACCCAACCAGGTAAGCTTTATACTAGGGATACAAGGTTGCTTCCACATATTCAAATTCATATATGTAATTCATCACATAAATAAAAACAAAAATAAAGACAGACTGATCCTCTCAATAGAAGTAGAAAAAGCATTCAACAAAATTCAGCATCCATTTCTGGTTAAGGAAATAGGCATAGATGGGACATTTCTTAAACTGATAGAAGCCCTCTACAACAAATTCATAGCCAATATCATATTGAATGGAGTAAAATTGAGGAACTGGAATCAGACAAGGATGTCCATTATCACTACCACTATTCAACATGGTGCTGGAAGTTCTAGCCAATGCAATCAGGATAGAGAAGGATATCAAGAGTATTCAAATGCAGAAAGAGGAGGGCAAACTTTCACTCTTTGCTGATGATATGATCTTATACTTAGAAAACCCCAGAAATTCAATCAGAAAACTCCTGGAAGTGATCAGCAAATACAGTAATGTCTCAGGGTATAAAATTAATGTCCACAACTCAGTAGTCTTTGTATATGCCAGTAACAGCCGAGTTGAGAAGAAAATCAATGACATAATTCCATTCACAGTACCTTCAAAGAAAATCAATTACCTGGCAATAAATCTAGAAGAATGCAAAGAATCTCCATAGAGAGAATTATGAAACACTGAGAAAAGAAATAGCAGAAAATTAACAAATGGAAGAACATATCTTGCCCATGGCTTGGAAGAATAAACCTTGTTAAAATGCCTATACAACCCAGCAATCTGCATATTTAATGCAATCTCCATCAAAGAACCAACTTTATACTATGAAGAATTTGGAAAAAAAATATTTATTTGCTTTGTATGGAACTGGAAAAAAATCCCTGAATAGCCAACACAATTCTAAGAACTAAAAACATACGTGGATGCATCATCATACCAGACTTCCAGTTATACTATAAGTCTGCATTTATAAAAACAGCATGGTATTCACATAAAAATAGAGACATAGATCTACAAAATAGAAAACCTACAGATTAAATCAGTCTTATATCACTACCTGATCTTTGATAAAACAAACAAAAGCATACACTGGGAAAAGCAATCCCTATTCAATAAATGCTACAAGGAAAACTTGTTAGACACAGGTAAAAGACTGAAATTGAACCTGTACCTCTCACAACTGGCAAAACTTGATTCACACTGCATAAAATATTTAAATCTGAAACATGGTATGACAAAAATGCTGAAAGAAATTGTAGGAAAAGCCTCTTGATTACATTGTCCTAGGAAAAGAATTTATGAAGAAGACTCCCCTTCACAATTGCGACAACATCAAAAATAAATAAATGGGACCTGATCAAGCTGAGAAGCTTCTCCACTGCTAAGGGTAAAATAACTAAACAGTCAACCCTAGGAATGGGAGAAGATATTTACAAGTTATGAATCTAACATAAGCCTAATAATCAGCATCTAAAGAAAATGTAATCAGTGTAATCAAGAAGAAAAAATCAAACAATCCCATTTATACGTGGGAAAGGGATATGTAAAGAAAATTCTCCCAAGAAGACAAATAAATGGCCGACAAACACATGAAAAAGTGCCCATCATCCCTAATCATCAGAGAAATACAAATCAAAACTACACTGATATCACCTAAACCCAATAGGAATAGCCCACATCACAAATTCCAAAGCTTCAGATGCTGGCATGGGTTTCGAGAGGTGGGAACACTTATACACTGTTGGGAGGATTGCAAAATAATACAGTGTTTTTGGAGAAAAATATGGACAATCCTCAAAAAGCTAAAAGTAGACCTTCCATTTAACCCTTCATTTCCATTACTAGGTATCTACCCAGAAGGAAAAAAAAAAATTACGATAAGTACATTTGCCCTAGAATGAATGTTTATTATAGCTCAATTCACAATCACTAATATTTGGAAACAACCCAAGTGCCCATCAACTGACAAATGGATAAATAAACTATCAGGCATAAAGAAAGATGAAAGCTTTAAATGTTTTGTACTTACTTGCAAGTATTTGGACAATATCCTCCTGAATAAAATATCACAAGAATGGAATAGCAAGCATCTTATGTAAAGGTAAGAATCACAAACTCAAGTAGAGGGGAGGGAGATTTGATAATCTCCCACCTAATGGGTAAAATATAGGGGTCTAAGGCTACGTCCTGAATGGAAGACCCACATGAGAGAAATACATAAATAAATTCAAGGAGTGTGGGAGAGAAGAGGGCAGGAAGTTTGGTAAGCTCTCACCCAATAAGTACAATGTAGGAGTATGTGTCACATCTCCTGGATAAAGGGCTAAACATCCACTTGGACTTTAACTAAGAAACACAAACAATGTAACCTAATCATTTGTACCTATATATTAATTGGAAAAAAATAAAATTAACTCATGGGTTTAAACTTCATACAAATACATAAAATTCCGAAGCTTTTCTTAGTAGTCTTCTGGAATGTATAAAAGATATAATTTTACACAAAATATTAATTTAAAATGTTAAGAAAATAACAATTTTTTAAAGTAATTTGGGGGTACAAGTGATTTTTCTATGTGGATGAATCACATCATGCTGAAGTCAGGGTTTTCATTGTACCCATCACTGGAATAGTGTACAGTGGAATCTATAAGTAGATATTTACCCTTCCTTATCCCTCCTCCCCTCTCCATTTCATAGTTTCCAGTGGCCATTGCAGCTCTTTTATGGCCATATATATCCTTCATTCAGCTCCCAATTATAATTTAGAATATGTTCTGAAAGTGCTCAGCATCACTAATTATCAGGGAAAAGGAAACTAAACCTGTAATGAGAAGTGACTTTGTCCTTTTCAGAATCACCACTATAAAATAAAACAAGACAATAGATGTTAGTGTGGTTGCAGTATTTTTTTAACTGTATATGAATACCACACATTTTTTACATATTTAAATTATAAGATTGAGAATAGATGAAATAGAAAAATTCAAAAGAATAATAGTTATTAAGAAAAATCATAAGGTAGTCCGGAATACGTTTATGAGACCCAGATTTTTATCTACAAATATTTTAAAACCCTAAGGTTAGAACTCTTATTTAAAGGATTAGAAATTATTTACATTTATGAAAAGATTCTTAATTATTTTCTGATGTTAGTATAGTCAGATTAAAGTAAAACGCTGAGAAATTTAGGGAACAAAAGAAGAGAATAAGAAAACTTTCAGCTAATCTTATTTAATAGCATAAATACAACAATTCTGGACATACTATTGCAAATTGAATCTGTCAATATTTTTGTAGAATAATATACTATGATTCTGTAGAGTATATCAAGTAAATGCAAATTCAAAGGTATAGTAATTACAGAAGTTCTTCAGAAGAAGATATTCAGTTATTAGAAGCATCAACTACAACTTAGACTTCTAGGTTCTTACCCAAGACTTTTCCCTTTGTTGTGTGATATTTGCAAAGTACCTTAAAAGTGTTGTGTAGTGGTTTTCTTATCTGAAAAAATGGGAGTGACAATACTATAACCTATAAGAGAGGTTGATATTTAGCTCAAAGGTACAGACATGGTAAAATCAACTCCAAAAATATTCCTGCATTGGTGAGTAGAGATCCATTTACCTGTGTTTTCAAAGGACGGATGGCCAGCTTGTCCCTTCTCAGGATCCCTAGAATAATGCACAATATAGCAACTAAAGAATTTGCATATCACACATGGGTGAGGGAGAGAGCTGCAGCATCTTGCCATACCAGATGTTACATATTTTGACTATTATCCATACTTATAGGCGTTTGGGAGATGATTAAGTGAATCAATGTATATAAAGACAGCACCTGACACATAATAAATGCAGCTACATAAATATTAGCTCTTATTGTAGTGCACAAAAATTATCACATCACAAAAGACCATAATATAATCATCTCAATAGAAGCTGAAGTGTCATTTGATAAAAATAACATTTTTCTCCTCATGCTTGAAAACATTTTCTAAGTAATTAAAACTTTCTTTATTTTGAATACTGTGTTTAACAGTAAATGCTAGAAACATTCTGGTTGAAATAAAAAAAATTAAAATTTAAACTGAAACAACATTTTCCACAGGGTTATACTATATAAAGCAAAAAAAAAGGGAATAATTATTTTAAAAGAGAATTTTTTCATTATTTATAAGTTCTACTACTGTTGACACAGAATACTCATTAAGCAAGATAAAGGAGTTAAAAGAATTTTAAAAATTAGATTAGAATACTGATGTACCAGACATAATTACATGAGAAAAGTTACAGAGAAGGCTTAAACTACAAATCAAAAAAAGTATAAAATTGCTGAGAGAAATCCTTTAGGAAAAAATGTGCTAGATATATAGAAAAAGAAAACAATATGTATATGAAAGTTTGAGGAAAAGCATAAAATAAAACTTAAATGAATTAAAAGAGATATTTATGTCTCCTGGTTAAAATAACAAACTAAATTTACAAATTTAAAGTAATTCCATTGCAAATGTCAATAACATATTTTTAAATCATTTTTATAAGAATAAAAGTGTAAGAAAAAATAAGAAAACTGTATTTAAAGGGAACTTGCCTCACCTGATACCTATTAAAAAAATCATAAATGTGAACTAGTTATTTGTCATCAGCACAAGGTCAACAAATAGAGCATTGAAACAGACTAGCTAGACAAGTGTACTTACACTTTGACCTATTAATTGTGCATCTATAGATTTATACCAAATATATAATCAAGATATCATCAAAATGTCATTATACAACACTTTTTTGCTATAGTTTTATTCATACTAGCAAACATTTGACTGCCTGAACATCAAAAAATTGTGAACATTGATAAATAAATCATGATCTAGTTTGAGAAGATAGAGGTGTCATCAACGTTATTGGTCAAAATGATACTCATCAAATATTTACATGTAATAGTGATAAGTTGGAAATTAATGAATTCCAAATAACAGTAGACTATTATACCGCATTTATCAGTAGAATATTACATAACATTTTAAAAGATGTATAATTAAAAATATATAACGGCATGAAAAATGTTTGTGAATTCATCTGAGTTGTAGAGAGCAGAATACAAAACTATTACCAAATTTTGTAAAACACAAATACTTCATTTTACTTCTCTTCCCTATTAATAGTTGACTGTTTCTTTAAAGAAAGTAAATTTGAATTTTCTGAAAATTGTGTTTAAAGCCATTATCTCTTTGTGACAAATTCCATAGTTAGAATTTAGTACAAGTAAACTTTGTCTTTTGAGGAAAAGACAATCCCACACAAGAAAAAAAGTGTTGTATTTTTTTGTTTCTAATACTCTAAATGGGGAATATAATGAAATATTTAAAGATACTACTGTCAAACCACATAGAAACTCAAATTTAGTTTTGCTACAAATTTGTCCAGATGTAAGAATTGATTTAGATAATATCAAAACAACCTCTTTCAACTTACAAGTAATGAAGTGATCTACAAAACTGCACAGAAACATACAGAAATACAAAGGTAAAAACAGTCTCCTCCTACCTACCAGGGGGAATTTTGATTTTCTTCCTTTTCTTCACCTTTCCTTACATCCCACTGCTTTTTTAACTTTATAAAGGAAAACGTTTTAGATCTCCTCAATTTAATATTTTTTAGAAAAATAACTTGGATTCGCCGGACTCTCATTGGGTTATTAAATGCTGCCACTAATTTAAGTCTATGGTGGTACTTTTACCACATTTTTTATTGTACTGATTTTCTATTCTCTAAACATATCATGCACATTCAGACCTTCATACTTTTGCACATGCCATTCCTTATGCAAGAGATATCTTTCTCTCTGTTTGCTTACAGGTGAAAACATACTTTTCCTTGAGCACAACATGAAATGTAAGTTATATATTCCTCGAGAAAACTTTCAGTCATTCATTCTTTTTTGTCCCTCTCTTACATTATATATGTGTCTATTTCTCAATCAGGAATTAGTCAGCTAAAGCAGTAGTTCTCAACCTGTGGGTCGCGACCTCTTTTTAACAATGAAAATACATTGCGGCATTAGGAAGGTTGAGAACCACTGAGAGGAAAGAAAAAGGCTGGGGAATTAGTATCTTAATTAGCAGCTTAAATCAAGGATTCAAATGATATTATCAGGGTTGAATATTTCTTACATTTCTATTTGCTTTCCTCCAGTGTAGGTTCTCTCTGGTAGCCATTTACATCAGATTTCTGTCTTATTGATAGTACCTCAGGAAGACACAGTGGTTTTTTTCAACATCAACTTGGCCCTAGTGCCCTGAGCAAATGACTATGATTTGGTCTTGATTGGCATGATCTAAATGAGTGTTTTCAACTGCTTTTATCTCACGACACACTTGAACCTATATTAAACTTCAGTGTAACACTTAAATTATGTTGATCCAAATAAAAAGAGTAAAAAATATATACTAACTGCTCCTTGAATTTCTTTTGAAAAATAATTTGCGTAATGATCTTTAAAAATTGAAGGGGGCACACCTGAGATCCTCTCACTGCACACTAATGTGCAGCAGCACACCTGTTGAAAATCACTGATCTAGATAATTGGCCTGCCTCTAAACCAGTCACTGTATTACCAATAATTAAATGCTTTGACAGGCTGGTCCTGGAAAGACTAGAAAGGAAGCAACGATGTAAAGACTAAAAGTTAAAAAAGGGGAAGAAGATTATTGTTTTTATGAGGGAATGAGATTTTCCTTTAGTATTAGAGCTAAACTGGGCATGTAGAAATCTACAAGTGGTTCTTGTTCAGATTAAAGGTAAATTATTTCAATTCATTAACTTTATAAACAAAAATCAAATACTTCTTCACCCAAGCAGTAGAATAATAATCCAAAAATTTTTGCATAGATTAATTTATAAATTAAAAACTTTAAAGACTATTAAACACAATTTAAGGGAGATCATTTTTTTGGACTGAGTTCCTGCAGTAGGCCCCAACAGACTCAAACAAAGCAGAAAGGAGTCACTCGTGCTATATGTGACATAATCAAACCTAATTTTAAAGAGGGCCAGTTAAAAAAGGGAAGATTTAGGGTGGCGCCTGTGGTTCAAAGGAGTAGGACGCCAGCCCCATATACCAGAGGTGGTGGGTTCAAACCAGCCAAAAACTGCAAAAAAAAACCAAAAAAAAAGAAAGAAAAGAAAGAAAAGAAAAGAAAAAGAAAGGAAGAACTAATCAGAAGGACCTTAGTTAACCTCAGCCAGCATGATAAGGAAGCCCTATCTCTGCACTGACCCTGTAAGAAAAGAGATTTTGAAATTATCAGTGCAATTTTTCTCCTTGATTCTGCTTTCTTCAGCCTTTTCTGCATGTAAATACCACCTCTCTGCTCAGCTTACCAGGGTGCCTTTTATTTTATAGAGGGAATGTTACCCATTTTATGAGCCACTAATAAAATAACTTTATTTTATTTTTTTTAATAAAAGACCTTTAAACTCAATTTGTTGAAATTTTGTATGTTGGCATGACTAAAGGGAAGATATACATTGGGAAGATAGAAACATATGATATATTTGGTGAAAAACAGAAAATTTCATACTCTTTTTCAGATATTCCACAAGAATTGTTCCATCTTTGCAATAACAGTACTGTTCTATGAACTGTAAAATCAAATATATTTATATTTTTCTTCTGCAAATACTGTATAATTTTCAGTAGTAAAAACAGAATATATATATTGGCAAATATTGGGGAATTTCTTTTTTTTTCTTTTGTATCCAAACTGGAATTCTGTGGATCAATAACTCTGCAACGTAAGATTTACAATCGCTTCCAAAGAAAGCCAGAAATTGAACAGTGGGCCAGTGCTGTAAAGTAGACAATGCTATAAGAATGCATGTGAAAGATTGCAATCCTAGAAAACGTTCATAAACAAATATTCCTGGCTACTTAGGTTACAATTAAAAAGTAATTCAACCAATTCATAAGGATGGTTGACCACTAAATCCTCAGGTTTGACATTCTGCTATGTTTTCCTTCCCATAACTTACGTCAGCAATCTGGAAAGTTGCCTGATGCAGTAGCCTCAGTATTGTTACTACTGACCTGGCCATAGAGTCACCTTTAGTACCACCTGTTGAACCAGGAGCAAATCATTATGGCATTTCTGAGATGTTGATCCAATGAATTAGGCAATTACCTCATGGAAGACTATCAAGTAGAAAATTGAAGATTCAGGGTAGGAATGTTTCTTTATTCTAAGATGGAATAGATCAAATTTTAAGATAATACAGTTTATTCTAGCTGTGTCATAAAATTAAAATGGCCATTGTAAAATATTCACAAAATAAACCTTTGAAGGAAATATCAGTCATAAATAATCCTGTCATTTAGAGAAAACATGTCTAATCAGCTGTACATATTTTCTACCATTTACTTAGGTATACTCATATGTGTGGAATAATAACAAAAATGATTATAACAATAATACATGCTATTCATATGAACCATGATTACACTCCATTTTAAGTACTCTTAATGGATTATGTCATTAAATCCTTATGCTATCTAAATAGCAATTACAGTAATATCTATTTTACATAAGAAAAAGAAGCTTAGACATAGAAAATAGCTCATTGTCAAAAAGCTAAGAGCACTGAAGACCAGGTTCAAACTAAAGTCTGACGGCAAGCCCTAGGCTATACTTTCTCATAAATGACATACTCAAAACAATCTTCAACTGAGTTTACTGAATGAATTTTTGTAATAAATTTATTAAGAAATAACTTACATATGTGAAATTTAATCATTATGAAGTGCATAATGCAATGACTTTGGCATATTCACAGATTTCTACAACTTATCACTGTTAATTTCAAAATATTTTCATCACTCTACAGAGAAACAGCATACCCGTTAGCAGTGACTTTATATTATTTGGTTCCAATAGGTTCTTGCTGCCAATAGTCCACATTGTATCTCCATGGATTTGGCTATGCTGGGCATTTTATATAAATGAAATTTTGCAACCAGTGTCCTTCTATATCTTACTTCTTTCATTTTGAGTGTTTTTGAGATTTATCCATGTGGGACATTAAATGAGTAATTCATTCCTTTTGTTGTTCTGTTTTGTATAGATTTTTTTTTCATATTTTATTATGGTAGAATGCACATAACATTAAGTTTACTATTTTAAACATTTTAAAATGTAAAATTCAATGGCATTTTTATACATCTCCAATATTGTCCAATTATCACCATTGTCTAGTTCTAAAATATTTTCATGATATGTAATACTGTGATGTAAGAATAAATATATATCTTGACCTTCTTCCCACAGAGATCCTAAAACCCTTGGAATTTCCTCAGGAATAGAGGTTCTAGAAACAACTTTTGTGTTAACAGTTTTTCTTTGACCCCGGTTCCTGACACAGAACTCCTAAATCCTTTGGCATTTCTTGTGTGATATGAGTATCTTTTGTTCTAGTGAGGTAACCCTTGGTGGGTTCGTTGATGTGGCTGCTCACCAGAAGGGAGCCCCACCTTCTGGAGAAAGAAGAGAACCTAGTGATTGAGCTAATAATCAATTGTATAGATACCTGTTTAAACCTCCATAAAAATCCCTTAAATATGAATTTTGGAGAGCATCTGTGTTTGTAAACACAGCCATATGACATGAGGGTGGGTGTACCACAACCCATGGGGACAGAAGCTTTTTCACTCAGGACCCGTCCACATCTCAATGTACCTCATCATCTGTCTGGTAATCTGTATTCTTTATATCTGTTATTCAATAACTGGTAAATGTAAGTGTACTTGAGTTATGTGAGCTGGTATATAACAAATTAAATAGACCCAGGGAGGGAGTTGTGGGAACTTCCAATTTGTCACCAAGTCATACATAATTCTTGGGTAACCTCGCACTTGCAATTGGCATCTGAAGTAGAGGAAGTCATGTTGGACTGACTTCTTAACCTGTGAGGAATGACACTAGTCTATGTAGATAGTGTCAGTTAAATCATAGGACATTCATCTGGTGACAGAGAATAAGTTGGTGTGGAAAAAAATTATACACATCTGGAGACAGAGGTGAAGGATTCTAGAATTATTGTTTTTTGAATGAGAGTACAGAATAAAACAGGTTATTTCCTGAAGAAAAACCTGAAAAAAAAAACTTGAAGAAGACATTCCTCATTCTTTTCCTTACCATTGGCAATCACTAATCTGTTTTTTTTTTCTCTGTGAATTTACCTAGTCTGTATATTTCAAAAAAATGAAATAATATAATATGTGGTCATTTGTGTCTGCCTTTGAACATTCATAATAACATTTCAAGGTCCATATATACTGAAGCATGAGCCACTATTTATTTATTTTCTATGGCTGAGTAGTATTCCATTATATGGGTATATCACTTTTGTTAATTCTTTCATCAGTTGATGAATATTTAGATTGTTTCTTTTCTTTAAATATAGTGCACAGGGCTTGCTGTGGACGTTCTTCAACAAGTTTTTGTTTATACACTTGTGTTAAATTTTTTGAGATGTAAAACTAGGAGTGGAATGTCTTCATCACATGATAATTCTGGGTTCATTATACATAGAAAACTCCAAACTATTTTCCAAAGCAGCTGCACAATTTGGCATTCCCATTAGCAATGTATAAGGGGAATATTATATTGATGTATATTATATTGATAGACTTTTGTGTATTGAAGCACACCTAAATTTCTAGGGTATATAACACTAGGTAAAGTTGCAAAATGTTTTTAATATGCTGATGAATTCAGTTTGCTAATATTTTGTTCAGGATTTTTTTCATCTACATTCATAATATATATTAGATTGTGGTTTTATTGTGATGTCATTGTCTTTTCTTTAATAAAGTAATGCTAGCCTCATAAATGAGATAGGAAGTTTACTTTCACCTTGTTTTTAATAGTTTGAAAAGGATTGGTTTTAATTCTTCTTTAAAATGTTGCTATAATTCACCACAAAAGACAGGCCCTGGCTGATTTTGTTTAGTTATTCAATGTCTTTATTTGTCCAGGTCAATTTAGTATGTTTTGGTCAGTTTGGCCATTTTTGCTTTTCTGAAAATATTTCCATTTCATCTGAATTATCTAATTAGTTACTGTATACTTATTCCTAGTATTTTGCAAGTGTTTTTATTTCTGTAGTTTATTAATAATGTTTCCATTTTCCTTGACAATAGTAGTAACTTATATATTCTCTTTTTTTTCTTGCTGAATCTAGCTAAAGCTTTGTCCATTTTTATTATTACCTTTTCAGAGCCATATTTTGGTTTCATACATTTTTTTCTGATTTTCTCCGTTCTGTTTATCTCTTCAATCTCAATTATTTTATTTATTCTGCTACCTCTGGATACAGCTTGCTTTTCTTTTGCTACTTCCTTAAGGTATAAAGTTAGCTTGTTGAGATGCAATCATTTTAAGTACAAATTTTCAGTTGTAAATTTCTATCTGAGCAGAGATTTTGAGAAATTCCATAAATGTTGGTATATTTTGCTTACATTTTAATTCATTGGAAAATATTTTATAATCTTCCTTTCTTTGTATTTCAGATTAACATAAGGATGCAAATAATTAGGGTGCAAGTTTGTATTTGTTAGAAATAGTTCACGTTGTAGCTGAGCCCTTTACCTGGGGGTTGTTCTGTGTGCCCTAAAATTGTCCACATTAGGAGAGAGATTACCAATCCCCCTGCCTCCTACTCTCTTTTCCTTCCATTCTTTCTTCCTCCACCCCTTGCTTGAATTTAATTATGCTTTTATCTCCGATGGGGGTATAGTTATCGATTTGTTTCATATTATTATTAAGTACATGGTATGCTTGCTTTTCCATTCTTGTGATACTTTACTAAAAAGAACCTATTTCAACTCCATCCAGGTTAATACCAAAAAAGTGAGGTCTCCATTTTTTTTAATGTCTGAATAGTATTCCATCCATATATATAAGAAGTGAGGTCTCCATCTGTTTTAATGTCTGAATAATATTCCATCATATATATCACAGTTTGTTAATCCATTCATGGGTTGATGGGCCCTTACGTTCTAACATTTTTCAGGAATAGTTTTCTAAATGTAAGATCATGTCATCTATGAACAGGAATTCTATACTTTGAGAAACAAATGTAGTGTTTATAAGCCACCGAGTGTAAGGCAAACTAAGACATCACCTTTGAGATTATTGGCATTTTGACAGAACCCAATCTCAACTTAAAAAATGGTAAACCCTTCTGTGTGTAAGTAGATGGGGAGAAGTTAATGATGCCGCAGGTAAAGGCAGGAAGACCACCGGAGGTAGCGCACTGCGGTCTTTATTGGTTGTGGGTAACCTCAAACTTCTCACTCTTGAGGCTGAAGCTGGCGAGTCTGGCCAGGTGTCCCGGCCTTCTCTGTGGCAGCCCAGTAGCCCCACCTTGTGGGTTATGATAGTAGAGGCAAGAGGCAAGTTCTTCAGCAAGAGGAAACAAGATTGCAATCCTTAAGTGAGCCTACTCCTTAGCAGACTTGGGCTAAACTGGGTCATATTTTAATCTGTACTTAATTCCATACACAATTTAAATACGTTTTTTTAAAGGGGGTGAAAAAAATCCCCCAAGCCTGCCACGATCCTGTTCAGCCCGCCCCAGGAATGCATAGACAGAGCGCTCAGATGCTTTACCTAGAACATCATACTGGCCCTCGAAGTGTGTTCCCCAGCAGCATCACCTGGGACGTCGGAGAAATGTGAACGCCCAGGTGCCACCTCAAACTTACTGAATCGGTCAGTCTGTGGGGGGCCACAACCTCTCCAGGGGATTCTGATGTGCTGGAAAATTGGAGAGCTGTTGCTTCAGATATTAGACCGTGGTTGAACTCCAATTAAGAAGGGACGACCTCTCAGGGGTGACAATGACAGTACCTGGGAGTGCGCTGTTTCCACCCCAAAGCTGTCCTCTGCATAATCCTATCTTTGTGTGCAGGGCAAGCCCAAGCTGGCTTAACTTTGAGAGCTGGAAGGTTCCCGGGAAATGCCCTGTGTGTAGGTGGGAACGCACCAGCATAACCAGAAATGGAGCCCAGTTACTCTACTGGCCCAACCCACCAGCGCCCTCTGGAGGAATAACAGCTGTCCAGACGCTCTGAGCCCCTCGCAGGTGCGGCTCCTGTCCACCCACGTCCGGGCAGGTTAAAAAGCCAGGCCCCGCCTTGGACAATAGACTGCCCGGCTCCCTACCGTCCCCCTACCCTCCCTTTCTTCCCTTTCCTGCTGAGGTGCGTAGGCCTTAGATTTTCCGAACAGACTGATTTTAAGAGCTGAATTTTCCTTTAAAAACGTGACCTCAGGCTCCGCGCCTGTGGCTCAAGCGGGTAAGGCGCCAGCCACCTACACCTGACCTGGCGGGTTCGAATCCAGCCTGGGCCTGCCCAATAACAAAGATGGCTGCAGCAAAAAATAGCCAGGCATTGTGGCGGGTGCCTGGGGAGGGCAGACACCTGTAGTTCCAGCTACTTGGGAGGCGGAGGCAGGACACTCGCTTGAGCCCAGGTGTTGGAGGTTGCTGTGAGCTGTGATGACATGGCACTCTACTCAAGGCGACAACTTGAGGCTCTGTCTCAAAAAAAAAAAAAAGAAAAGTGATCTCAGCCAGATGTGGCAGGAAGATCACTTGAGCCCAAATTTAAGACCAGCCTGGGTAACATAGAGTTTAGAGCTTATTTATATATCTATATCTATCTATCTATATATTTTTATTTTTATTTTTTAGGAGACGGAATCTCACTGTAGCTGTGGGTGGAGTGCCGTTACGTCATAGCTCATAGCAACTTCAAATTTCTGCTGTCAAGCTATCCTCTTGCCTCAGCCTCCCGAGTAGCAGGGAATACAGGTGTCTGCCACAACGCCTGGCAAATTTTTCTGTTTTTTATTAGAGACGGGGGTCTCGCTCTTGTTCTGGCTGGTCTTGAAGTCCTGAGCTCAAGCAATCAACCTGCCTTGGCCTCCCAGAGTACTAGGATTACAGAAGTGAGCCACTTTGCCAGCTCAGAAATTGTCTCTAAATAAAATACTTTGAAAATGTGACCTCTGTGGTAACATCCTTTCAAAAGCAGCAGTCCCCTATTTCTGTTTCGGTAACCACTGGGGGCGGTGACTCATGCCTGTATTCTTAACACTCTGGGAGGTCGAGGCAGGTGGACTGCCCTGAGCTCACCAGTTCAAGACCAGCCGGAACAAGAGTGAGACCTCGTCTCTAAAAAATAGCCCGCGTGGCGGCGTCTGTAGCTCAGTGGGTAGGGCGCCAGCCCCATAAACTGAGGGTGGAGGGTTCGAACCCAACCCAGGCCAGCTAAACAACAAAGACAACTACAACAAAAAGATAGCCAGGTGTTGTGTCGGGTGCCTGTAGTCCCTGCTACTCGGGAGGCCAAGGCAAGGAGATCACTTGAGCCCAAGAGTTTGAAGTTGCTGTGAGCTATGACGCCGAAGCACTCTACTGAGGGCAACAAAGTAACAATCTTGTCTCAAAAAAAAAACCCAACAAAACCCCCAAGAAACAAAAACAGAAGTTATCTGGGCGGCGCCTGTGGGTAGGGCACCAGCCCCATATACCGAGAGTGGCGGGTTCAAACCCGTCCCCGGCCATTGCAACAAAAAAATAGCCGAGCATTGTGGCCGTCGCCTGTAGACCCAGCTACTCGGGAGGCTGAAGCAAGAGAATCGCCTATACCCAGGAACTGGAGGTTGCTGTGAGCTGTGCGATGTCACGGCACTCTACCGAGGGCTGCAAAGTGAGACTCTGTCTCTACACACACACAAAAAACCCCCCAGAAGTTATCATCTTACCCCATAGGAACACAGAAGTGTTGAAACAGCGCTCCCTGTCGGCCTTGCAAGGTTCCAGCACGAGACAGGTGCCAGCAGCCGACGGAGGTGAGCAGGGGGGTGGGCTGGGCTGGCTTTGCGTCTGCTACTCTCTTGTTCTTCAACGTGCATTGTCCCCCAGTTGCGGGGTAACAGGTCAAAATGGACAAGGGCAGCAGGAAAATGTGGGGGAACAAGAGTGGAGAAGATAAACGCAACAGATGCTTGATGGAGGCCTGGCGTCTGAAAGCAAATCAGCAAGAAAAACAAAATCAAACAACAGCATTAAAAAAGTATCAAAAGATAGCCAGGCGCTGTGGCGGGCGCCTGTGGTCCCAGCTACTAGGGAGGCTGAGGCAAGAGAATCGCTTGAGCCCAAGAGCTGGAGGTTGCTGTGAGCAGTGTGACGCCACAGCACTCTACCCAGGGCGATAAAAAGTGAGACTCTGTCTCTACAAAAAAAAAAAAAAATC